>SJYA01002269.1:971190-997379 GCA_006410615.1 Neotragus moschatus | reverse complement strand
AGGATGAGATGGCTGGATGGCATCACTGACTCAATGGGTATGAGTCTGGGTGAACTCCGGGAGTTGGTGATGGAGAGGGAGGCCTGGCATGCTGTGATTCATGGGGTCGCAAAGAGTCGGACACGACTGAGCGACTGAACTGAACTGAAGACATTTATAGTTTATTTTTATTGCTACTTAAAAAAACCTTAAATTATTATTAATGAGCAGCAACAGGGGCACAGAGAAGTACATTTATTTTCTTGTCTAAATCAGATCCAAAACACAAACTGTGAAGCCTATTTTAAATATACTCTCAACATGAATTCAAGTAGTTTTTAAAAAAAATCAAAGAGGGGGACTTCCCTGGAAGTCCAGTGGTTGAGATTTCACTTTACAATGGTAAGGGGAGTGGGATACAGGTTCCATCCCTGTTTGAGGACCTAGGATCCCACAAGCCTCATGGCCAGGAAACCAAAACACAGAAGCAATACTGTAACAAATTTAACAAAGGAAAACAAAGAGATGTGTGTCTCATTGTAAATAGTTATGGGAAAGTTATTTATTACCACTCCTTCCAGAGAAAGAAGAGGAGTTCTAACTTTATTCTCCTACACAGATAAACATAAATCATAACAACTGCATAAGAGGTAATGGCGAAGCACTGCAGAAAGTTATATGAAATATGAAAACTCTCACTTAAGAGCATAACCATTTGTCTTACCAAGTCTTTAGAAGACTGCTGAGAGTGAATTAGCTGCAGGGAAAAAGAATACTTAAAAGTTTAAGAGGAGGGAAACTTCTAGTTGAAAGAGTAGTTCTGAAGTGTCCTTTTTTGTTGTTAATGTATGTGGAGAGCTCTAGGGACACTGTACCAAATTTGAGATGCAAGTATTCTTATGATTTAGTATTTCTGTTTCTGAAAAAAGAGATGCCCACATAAAAATCAATTTTTATATCCATTTATCTTACTTTTCTTGGACTAGGACAATGGAATGATTTTTATAGATCAGTTCTTCATGCAATATACAGGTTCACCCATCAAGTTAATTTAAAAGTGTTTACATGCTTTCTCCTTAATAAACTGAAAGAGAACGAACGGCAGAAGCAGATATGATGGTAGAATAAGACAGCGGAAGCAACAAAGGATACAAATGTATTCCAGCGGATTAGGAACGGCGAGAAGAGCAGAGCTTTCTAAAGATGAAGGGCGGCTGAGGCTTCGGTATCTGGAGCTCCGGCCTGTTTTCTCTATTTGTTATGAACTCTTTCAGAGCATGGCGAACATTAATGCAAGAAATCTGCTCGTTCCTGCAATGTGTGCTTTGTGAGAGGCAGGATCAAATTTTATTAACCCCTGTTCGGAGGAAAATAAAACAATGCCCCAAATCTCAAGGCACACTGAGGGTTATCAGTGTTAACAGAAGCTTCGAAGGAAAAGTGAGGCCAAAGTTTTCATATCAAAACTCCTTCACTGTTTGTTAATGATCACATCACTGTAGCCTATAACAAAACTAACAGTAACCTGGCAGAACACTATGACAGTTGAAACCGAATAGTCCTAACTGTGGCTGTGAGTGGTCTCTACAGGAAAGGAACACAAAATATGGTTCCATTAAACACGAGTCCTTTCCACAATGCACATAACGGTGAGTATTCTAGATTCATGGAGTCAACAAAAGCCTCTGTGTGGCCTCATTGCTAATTCAGAAAAAGCCTCTATTTGGGAGATTACATTCTTGTTTATACACAGCAACAATCGCCAGAAAGAAATAGCAAACGGCATGAAGAAATTAGAGGTAGATTGCTTTTAATACAAATGTTCTTTATAGTTTTGCTCTAGTGAGAAAGTTATTTTCAAACAGTTAAGTTCAAATCCATGGTTACAGATATGGAGTTCTTAGAGGGAAAAATATTCAATCTCCAGATAAATGAATTTACCTCTAGTCCATGAAAAGCATGATTTGTGAGAGGCAAGATCAAATGTATTAATCTACTTTGGGAGAATGGATAATGGTCCATCATAGTATAATATATAGGTAACTAAGAGCTTAGAGTTTTCGGAGGCAGGTAGTTACCATGGTAACATATGGTCAGTGGTGGCCCCCTCTCTAGCAGGGTTAGGAAGATGATTTTGGTGTGAAAGAGGAAGATGCTAGGGTAGGACTTTGGTTTTAGCCACTAGAGCCCTCCTCTTACTCTTATTTCCCTTACTCTTACAGTCTCTGCCCTTTTTGTTTATTCCTTCTACAATGCATTTCAAATCTCTACCATCAGAGTAAAATGGTAGTGATGGTGGTAATTTCATTAGGACAGAGAGAAGCAAACTGTATGAACTAGCCATGGATGGCAAAATATTTAGCAACTGGTGTGATTTTGCTGCTACTAAAAAACCTGAGCTTTTGTTGCTGTTCAGTCGCTCAGCTGTGTCCAACTCTCAGAGACCCCATGGATTGCAGCACGCCTGACTTCCCTGTCCTTCACCATCTCCCGGAGCTTGCTCAAACTCATATCCACTGAGTCGGTGATGCCATTCAACCATCTCATCCTCTGTCGTCCCCTTCTCCTCCTGCCCTCAATCTTTCCCAGCATCAGGGTCTTTTCCAATGAGTCAGCTCTTTGCATCAGGTGGCCAAAGTATTGGAGCTTCAGCTTCAGCATCAGTCCTTCCAATGAATATTCAGGGTTGATTTCCTTTAGGATTGACTGGTTTGATCTCCTTGCCAGTCCAAGGGACTCTCAAGAGTCTCCTCCAACACCACAGTTCAAAAGCATCAGTTCTTTGGTGCTTGGCCTTCTTTATGGGTCCAACTCTCACATTCAGATATTACTGCTGGAAAAATCATAGCCTGAGCTGCCAACTAAAAATTTTGAGCACAGGTCAGTATTATCATCTAATGTCACTAAACTGTCCTTAAAATAAAGGTGTTTTTGGAGAAAAGATGCATTTCTCTTGAGTAATCACCAATAAGACTTTTAATGTCCCCGGCCACCACTCTCTGCATTCTTAGAGTTCAGTTCTCTGTCCTTCTCCCTCACCCCCTTGTCCTACAGTCTCACAATCCCCATCTGTCCTCACTCTCTCTCTCACTGGTTCTATTCCATTATCTATCATGTTAACCACTCTCCTGCTACGAGCCTTATCTCTCTGACCCCGTGGTGTGCAGGGGTTAGAAGCTACCAGTCCAACAGAAATGACTGTTAATAGTTAGAAATTGTGTGCCAGTTGTTAAGTCACTGGTACCTGGAAATTGGCCATGGTGGAAATATTCTACCTGGAAACTGGCAAAAGCTACAAATCAGAGATTCACCCTTTACTCCTCCCTCTCACGCCCCCAAAGGTCTGACTTATTAGTGCACCACTGCCCTTCTTTTGTCTAATGGTGGGAAACCTCAGCTATAGGTGAAAGCAACTGCTTTCTTCAGGTGTACATTTGGACTGGTGGGTGTTTCTAGAGAAACTCCCAAAAAAAGTCGCAGATTTTTCCCATTATGAATTCACAATCTCCAACAATTCAGCCCAAGAATTCTTTTGTGTTTTCTGTTAGTTCTTCCATTCTCTACAATATCTAAAAGTTTGTCTATATTCTTTAGATCTCTAGCTCTACTACATTCCCTTGATTCTGGATGCTGCTTAACAGAAATAAGAGAAACCTTTAAATGGAATATGAGAATTCAATTTCTTTCATCCGTCCCTTCCCCTCCCTAACCTGCACATTTGCCTTTATTCCCCATCTACTCAGTCCCTCCTGCTGTAATGGAAAAGAAGTACATTCTTTTATCTGAGGTCTGTCCCTGTTGATATATATCGAATCTTTAGCTTTTTCTCTTGTGGACCTTTCCTTCTTATTTGAAGATGAATAGTCTGGCCCCTGGATACCAACCATCATCACTCCTTGAGCCATCTCCTATTTCTTAAACATACCACACTCCCACCCCGCAGCGTCCGCACATTTCCTTCAGTCTGAAGTGCTTTATCATTTCAGTGCAAGAAAGCTTTACCTAATCCCCTGGGTCAAAGTCAGGTTCCTTTGTTCTCTGCTCTTCATACATCTTTATTATATCCCTTCTGAGCATTTGTCTCACTTTATAATCGTACATCTATTAAGGCATGATTAATTAATATCTTCTGCACAATATAAACTCCATGAGTTCTGGGAGTTTTTCTGCTTTTGTTCAACTTTGCATTCCNGGGTCAAAGTCAGGTTCCTTTGTTCTCTGCTCTTCATACATCTTTATTATATCCCTTCTGAGCATTTGTCTCACTTTATAATCGTACATCTATTAAGGCATGATTAATTAATATCTTCTGCACAATATAAACTCCATGAGTTCTGGGAGTTTTTCTGCTTTTGTTCAACTTTGCATTCCCTGGGCCTAGCACAGTGCCTGGCATGTACTAGATACTATATGAAGACACTAATTCATTGGGGGAGTTTTAAGCATTTAAAGCCATCTTCCCCATCCTCCAAAAATTCATCGCAACCTCACATCTCTTGTACTTATGCTCTGTCTGGCTGGTTGTCATCCTCTGTTATCTCCCTTGCTAAGCTCCTTAGAAGAAGTTGTCTCATCTTCCCTTTTCCATTGACTCACCTCCCATTTATTCCTTGAATCATTGGTTGTTATACATCATCACCCCATTGAAACTGCTGTCACTAAAGCACCTCTTAATCATTAACTGTTGCAGGACATCCACTTCCACTCTCAGTACCTTACGTGAACTCTAAGTATCCTGCTTAGTTGTTCAACTTCTTCCTTCTTGAAAATACACCTTTTCCATTAGCTTTCATACTTCACACTATTCTGGGTGTTGCCTTTCCAGTCTCACTAGTTTCTATGCCTCAGCGCATCTCTTATATGTTAATGAATCTATCTTCAACCGTTCTCTCTGCTCCTCTGAAAATTCACCAGCTCCCATAGTTCAAATACTGATGACATCCAAATGCCTACTTTCAGCTCAGATCTGACCTCCATTCCAAACCTACTGCCTATTGGATAGTTCTTTGTACTTGGATTTGAGATTGTGGATATACACCATGAGCTGAGCATGTCCCACACTTAACTCATTATCCTCCATCCTTATAGTTTGTTCTTTGCTTGCCTTCATAAAGTGATTACTACCAAGTTGCCTAAGTAAGAACGCTTAGAGTCATTACTGACTCTCCTTCTCTGCCCTAAGCTCTCACTTAATCACTAGAATCTGTTGATTCTATCTCATGAGCATTTCTGGAATCTGTCCACATCTCTTTAATACTAGTCTGGTCACTTATTAACTGGATTAATGCAATCACTCTTGAACTGGTCTGTTACCAATATCTAATCTTATCCATTTTAATCCATTTTCCACACACCAGACAGAAAAGCCTTTCTAAAATGTAAATCTGATCATTTAGGTCTCCGATTTAAAACTTCAATCCATTCCCCTCCCCCAGGATACAATCCAAGCTGCTTACCACTGGATTACAGGGTTACATGGCTCCATACCAGCTGTCTGGCCCCTGCTTATCTCTCTAGTCTTCCATCTATTCCCCTCATTCCCTCCCTCCTCAAAGTCTATTTTCCAGTGAGGAACTGCATTTAGGTTTCGGACAACTCGATCTATTCTTATTACCTCTGAGCCTCTGCATATTCTCTGCATGGAACTTCCCTCCCCCTGCCTCCATGTACTCCTTGCTGTGCTGTGCTGTGCTTAGTCACTGCTGCTGCTGCTGCTGCTGCTAAGTCGCTTCAGTCGTGTCCGACTCTGTGCAACCCCAGAGACAGCAGCCCACCAGGCTCCCCCGTCCCTGGGATTCTCCAGGCAGGAACACTGGAGTGGGTTGCCATTTCCTTCTCCAATACATGAAAGTGAAAAGTGAAAGTGAAGTCGCTCAGTCGTGTCCAACTCTTAGCGACCCCATGGACTGCAGCNTGTCCGACTCTGTGCAACCCCAGAGACAGCAGCCCACCAGGCTCCCCCGTCCCTGGGATTCTCCAGGCAGAAACACTGGAGTGGGTTGCCATTTCCTTCTCCAATACATGAAAGTGAAAAGTGAAAGTGAAGTCGCTCAGTCGTGTCCAACTCTTAGCGACCCCATGGACTGCAGCCCACCAGGCTGCTCCATCCATGGGATTTTCCAGGCAAGAGTACTGCCACTGCCTTCTCCGGTGCTTAGTCACTAGACATGTCCAACTCTTTGCAACCCCATGGACTGTAGCCCACCAGGTTCCTCTGTCCATGAGATTCTCTAGGCAGCAATACTGGAGTGGGTTGCCATGCCCTCCCCAAGGGGATCTTCCCAACTCAAGGATCAAACAGAGGTCTCCTGCATTGCAGGTGGATTCTTTACCATCTAAGCCACCAGGGAAGCCCCCGATGTACTCCTTAATTCCTGCTAATCCTTAGGTTTCATCTTAATTCCTCTGAGAAGTCTTCTTGCATAGCTCCTGGCACATAGTAGTTATTCATTAAATGACCTTTTCCCTCTAATGTCCTTCTTTCAGTTTAATGTCAGACCACAGTTTTAATATCATTCAAGTTATTTTGCCAATAAAATATTGGCACCCCACTCCAGTACTCTTGCCTGGAAAACCCCATGGACAAAGGAGCCTGGTGGGCTGCAGTCAGTGGGGTCGCTGAGGGTAGGACACGACTGAGCAACTTTACTTTGAGTTTTCACTTTCATGCATTGGAGAAGGAAATGGCAGCCCACTCCAGTGTTCTTGCCTGGAGAATCCCAGGGATGGCGGAGCCTGGTGGGCTGCTGTCTGTGGGGTCACACAGAGTCAGACACAACTGAAGGGACTTAGCAGTAGCAGTAGCAATATAGGCTATTTTACTTTTTCAAACATTTTATTATGATTGTCTACCAAAAGAATATTTTGAATGATACGATGAACTTTACTGTGAATGGGGCTCATCATAACTGTGGCACTTGTAATACTGTTCCAAACAAAAGTTAACTGGAGAATAAAAGACGTGCTCCCCAGCTTTTGGAGAATAATCCTCAGGGAAGGTTTTCATAGGCATAGAACTAACGTATTATAGTACTCTGACTTCTGTTATATTTTATCTTTCTAATTAATTTTTTCCCCATCTTTTTGTTTTTATTGGAGCAATGACCACTAAATAAATGCCTCTATGTTTAAAAAAGCCAAATTTTTAATATGTCATCATCACATAAATAGTCTATTTGAAACATAAGGAGGCATGAAATATTGAATTAAGTCATATACACTGTTGAATAACTGGCAGTTTTTAACCAAATGGCGCCAATGGTAAAGTAGCTGCCTGCCAGTGCAGGAGATACAGGAGACACAGGTTCGAACCTGGGTTGGGAAGATCCACTGAAGAAGGAAATAGCAACCCATTTCAGTACTCTTGCCTAGAGAATCCCACGGACAGAAGATCCTGGCAGGCTACAGTCCAGAGGGCCGCACAGAGTCAGATACAACTGAAGCAACTTAGCATGCATCTGACCAATGAGAACGGTAATTTAATCAATTTAACCTAATACAATATGTGACTAATGTTGAATAAAAGTATGCAAAAAAAAGAATAATTATAAAGGTTACATGTATATTTTGGAGAAGGCAATGGCACCCTACTCCAGTACTCTTGCCTGGAAAATCCCATGGGTGGAGGAGCCTGGTAGGCTGCAGTCCACAGGGTCGCGAAGAGTCAGACACGACTGAGCGACTTGACTTTCACGTTTCACTTGCATGCACTGGAGAAGGAAATGGTAACCCACTCCAGTGTTCTTGCCTGGAGAGTCCCAGGGACAGGGGAGCCTGGTGGGCTGCCGTCTATGGGGTCACACAGAGTCGGACACGACTGAAGTGACTTAGCAGTAGTATATGTATATTTGGACTGCAAGGAGATCAAAACAGTCAATCCTAAAGGAAATCAGTCCTGAATATTCACTGGAAAGACTGATGCTGAAGCTGAAGCTCCAATACTTTGGCCACCTGATGCGAAGAACTGACTCACTGGAAAAAGATCCTGATGCTGGGAAAGATTGAAGGCAGGAGGAGAAGGGGATGACAAAGGATGAGATGATTGGATGGCATCATCAACTCAATGGACAAGAGTTTGAGCAAGCTTAGGGAGTCGGTGATGGACGGGGAAGTCTGTGGCATAGTCCATGGGGTTGCAAAGAGTCAGACACAATTGAGGGACAGAACTGATATATATATACTTGAATATGTATAGGTATATTTATAAATTCTTATGCTGTAAAGAAATATCTATTTTCTTAATATGTTTAAGATGATCCCACAACACAAAAGTTAACTTCTTTGAGTCACTGAGTTGCCTTTAAGAATCCAATAAAGGCTATATATTGTCTCACTAGGAAACAGAGGATGCTTAGAAGGTTATATAAAGAAATTCAAATTTCCAGTGACGCAGAGTCCCTGAAGCCAAGATCCAAGTTTAAGAAGTTCTCCATAGCAAAATTTTAAACTATAAGCCAACAACTGAATAATGATATTCAACAAAATTTGCCTTCTTGTGAAAGTGTAACATATTCATATATTAGTAACCAAATGATTTTTCAAAGTAAAGTCTGATTGGTAAACATATTTTCTCATTTTAGCCTGGCTGGATCATAGGAACAGAAGGAATATCAGAATGATGGAGAAGGCAACAGCACCCCACTCCAGTACTCTTGGCTGGAAAATCCCATGGANAAGCCAACAACTGAATAATGATATTCAACAAAATTTGCCTTCTTGTGAAAGTGTAACATATTCATATATTAGTAACCAAATGATTTTTCAAAGTAAAGTCTGATTGGTAAACATATTTTCTCATTTTAGCCTGGCTGGATCATAGGAACAGAAGGAATATCAGAATGATGGAGAAGGCAACAGCACCCCACTCCAGTACTCTTGGCTGGAAAATCCCATGGATGGAGGAGCCTGGTGGGCTACAGTCCATGGGGTCACGAAGAGTTGGACACGACTGAGCAACTTCCCTATAACTTTTCACTTTCACAGATTGGAGAAGGAAATGGCAACCCACTCCAGTATTCTTGCCTGGAGAATCCCAGGGACATGGAAGCCTGGTGGGCTGCCATCTGTGAGGTCGCACAGAGTTGGACACAACTGAAGCGACTTAGTAGTAGTAGTAGTAGTAGTGAATTTAAAAATATATATATATTCCTGATATTTAGTATCACACAGGTTTCAGAAGAATAAAGTTATTTACCCAATCCAATGTGCTTTATCGATAAATCCTCTTATCAACACACAGAGCTCACAAGTTATTTTTTACCTATAACTGTTGCGTTTATTTTAAAACCAGTCAGTTGACTGAAATTACTGGTTACCCAGTTTCTTTGAATTAGAGGACTGATTCATTTTGAAGGGTAATTAAATGAGAGCACATCCATGTTCACATACAAATACTATAAAAATAATTAAAATTTTAAAAAATGGATCACTTTCAACAGAAATTCTTTTCTTAATCTTATACAAGTTGTGGATAAGAAATCACGAGTTCAACTTTTTTGCCTATTCCATACTGTAGCTGCCTTTTTCTTTAAATGTTCCATCTAATATGGAGCTTTGGTCTGAAAGTCCATCATTTCTTAACATTTCCAGTTGCCCGCATATGCTGCTATAAAGATGGCATGATGACTCACATCCTTACCAGACTCCCACTTTCATTATTCAGTGTAACACCTCACCCTACACACCTCTCACAGTTGCAGTCTATCAGAATCAGGAAAGGGGAGGAGGGACCAGTAGTGGAACAGGCCTGAGTTCTTTTTCAAAACTGTAAGCTGCTGTGAAATCCATTTAGTCGGTTGTGACTAGCTTTTTGGTTTGGGGATTTGGAAGGGGAAGGAGAGAAGTTTAAAATGAAATAGAATATAATACAGTATAAGAAAAAACATCAGAGTGCTTCATACATTATAAGTCTAAGTGTCACTTCAGGTATATATGTGCGAGTATGCATGAATGTTTAAGGTCTTGATATAAAGGCTATTTAAAAATGCAGGTGTTGGTTAACAATCTTAAAATTTTCATGTTGGAGATCTACCTTCTAGTCCCAGCACAAACCCTGAATACTGTACTATTTATGCCTTCCTTCTTTCAACTAAACCTCACCTCACAATCATGTGATAAATTAAAATGGTGTTCTGGCTCAGTGGTAAGAATCTGCCTGCTAAGGCAGGAGCTATGGGTTTGATTCCTAATCTGGGAAGACCCGTTGGAGAAGGAAATGGTTACCCACTTCAATATTCTTGCCTGGAAAACCCCATGGACAGAGAAGCCTGGTGGGCCACAGTCCATGGGGTTGGAAAGTCACATACAACAGTGACTGAACAACCAACAACCAAACAACCCTGCAGGTACTGTATCTAAGAAAAAGTACTCTCCTTAGAAAACACAAAAAAACTAACGAAATACACAAAACAAAATAACAGCACTATTATTATTTTTTAAAGAATTCTTATCTATCCATGTGAAAATAAGTCACTATGGTTGCACACAGCACTTTCATCCCAGGAACAATCCATTCAGGTCATATTTTGAATTTGTTTCCTGACATTTTATGTTTCAGTGTCTCTCAGACCTCATGTTTCTGGCCTGACAACTGTTAGTTACCTTCATCCTCTGAGGAGCTTCAAAATTATACTGGGCAAAAGTCTTTCCCTGCTACATTTCATATTTTAAAATCACTTTCCTGGGTTTTTTGTTTTCCGTGATTTCCCCATCATTCTAGATTTCCCTTGAAAACATTTACCTGTACCTCTTAACTCTCTACTCTCTTATTGTTAGAAATGAATGTTTTATTTTAATAGCTCCCTACAGCATGGCCCCAGGTTATAGTACTTCCTTCTGACAGCTTAGGAACAATCAAGTGAACAAAGCCTATCTTTCAAACCTACCACCCACAAAAGTCAGTCACCAGGACCACTGGCATGTATTTTCAACATTTACAGACAAACGTGGCTTCTGCTTAGTCATCTGATCTTGGTCAAATAAAACAGTCATAAAGGGTTTAAAAGTTTGCATTTCAGGATGAAGACTTTAGAGGTCTATCTTTCTTAATACCTTTGGAAAGTGATCTCTTTGAATACAGAGTTCATTTGAAAGACAATGTAATCTTTTTCTCCTGAGTTACCTATATTCAATATTGAGTTGTTATTTTTGAACAGTTAGAATTTAGTTTAAAATAACTTAAAATTCAAACACAAGTCTAATAACACACACACACACCAATGTGTTACAGTGGGCATTGTGCTAAAGAGAAGTCTATGTCAAAGCACACAGTCATGAGCCTAATAAGCCAATGGCTATTCTATCTTATAATTGCTTCATCCAAAATCTGTGGAATCATTTTGGCTCCTTTTTTCCTCTCACAGCCATGTTTGATACATCATGAAGTCCTGTAGGTTCTCTTTCAGAATATGTCCAGGTTCCAACCACTTCCACTCTGTGTCTCTCCCCACTATGATCACCCTATCATCATTCTATCATCAGTCTATCATCATTTCTCACCAGGATTACTGCAAACCCACATCTGATCTCCCTACTTCTACTCTTACCTTCCTCTTGTCTGTTTTCAACACAGTAGGCACTGTGATCCTCCAAAACCTCAGACAGATCTTATTACTCTTCCACTCAAAATTCTGTAAGGGCTCCTCATTTCATACAAAGCAAAGTCTACGTCCTTACAGTGGCCTTACGAGCTCTCTAACTTCCTCTCCTATTGCCCTTGTTTTCATTCATTTCTTTCCAGCTCTACACTGGTCTTCTTGCTGTTCCTCAACTTTACTTGGCATGAGCCAGCCTCGGGGATTTTGAATTAGCTATTGCCTCTGCTGCAGCGCTCCTCCCCTAGACATATCCATGACTAACTCATCTCTTTACCTTCAATGAGATTTACTCTATCTAACAACTGTAATGTTTCTTCTCCCCATCAACCCAATCTTGCTTATTTTGCCCTACTTTTTCTCTTTTCATAGCTATTTATCACCCTCTGATATATTAAGTATATTCTTTATTATGTTCATTGGTTACTGCTGTCTGTTTCCTTCTGCAAGAATGTAAAGTCTACAAGACCTGGGATCTTTGTTCAGAAAACAAATTTATATTTTTGTCATGGTTAGGTTAAGAAGATTTCCTAGAATATGCCAAAGGTACAAGAACTTACATCAGTAAATTGGTTCCAAAATTTTTTTTTTGAATGTACTATCTTGGTACTACATTAACATTCGTAACGGTGGTTAAGAACCTTTCTTCCAGTGCAGGGGATGTGGGTTCAGTCCCTGGTCAGGGAACTAAGACCCACAAGCTGCAGGGCAACTAAGCCCAGGCACTGCAACTGGAGAGCCTGCATCGCAACAAAGACCCAGCCCAGCCCAAAAAACAAATACAGATTTAAAAAACCTTTAAAAAGTGCTATTTCACCTTGATACCGTAATTCTCTAGATAGGGATTTCTATTTCAAGTTATTTATAAAATATGTTTGGTTTTATCAGGCATGTGATAAGGAGCAATATAGCTACATATATCTGTCACGTGTGGGATGGAAATGGGTAGATCAAGACAGAGCTTTTCAAGTCCCTAAGAGAAAGGAAAGCACAGCCTAAGCAGGGTGCTTTTCTTTTCTTTAACTCATAATCAAATTTATTTAGCTTAGTTTTGTCAAACTAACAATCGAGCTTATTTAACTTAGTTCTGTAAAGGAAGAGAAACAAACTGGTAATATGATGGACTCTGGTGAGTTACTGGATTAATTATAAATATAAAATAAGCCCCCAAATTAATTAAAATTATTATAAAACTTGATTGTATAATTTTTCTATATTAGGAAATTATCAACTTTCTGGCTGTGATCATCAACAAACACCTCTAAAACTTATTTGATTCTTTCACCTAGTTTTTTTAAGCACTGTTTTTGCCCCCACATCAAAAAATAACAACTGGGTTAAATAATTCACATCAAACAACAAAACAGAACAAAAACCAGAGAGAAATTAGGTAGCAAACCAAAAACCCATGGACAACATCTACCATCAGAGATGGCCACTAAGCATAGCCATAAATTTCAAAATATAAGTAGGTAGGAGCAAACACCACCACCACAAGTCCTGTATACTGTACATTCATTATCTGTGTAGCAGCAGGAAGCAGAAGAAAGCAATGGGACATCTAACAGGAAACTCCTCAATAGACACAGGTATTCACTGGAAAGCATTACACTCCAAATCAAGAACATCCACTGAAAATGAGAATGACTTGACCCAACTTAAAATCCAGCTAAGAGTTAAGCACAAAAAGCTCATGGATAGACCTGATGGAGCTGGAGCCACACAACCCCTTTTGACTTCAGAAACTAATTCACCTAGAAATCCTCCTCTGACAGATCCCCAAGCCAACAGGAAATTGGTGGGAAGGGTGCGTTTCTTGCTTGGTCCTAAATAATCTTAAAATAGATGGCAAAATCTAAATACTAAGTCTGCTGCTGTGGAAACCACTATCAGAGCAGGCTCCTCTAGAGGCCCACTTGTAAGATCAATGTTTTTCTTCCTCTTGTTACAATCCAAACCAGCGAAGGTGCACTCTAAATCCTACTAGAAGATACAGCCACTATAGATACAGACCACCTTGACAAAACGTGTCTGAGAGAGACTAGGTCAGATACCACGTCGCCTTCAACACAGTCACAATCCAGCAACAAACAGAGGGTTTTACATAATTTACCTTGTTACTCTGAATTCAGGTTCCACCTTTATTATCTATAAATTCATATATCATACCTTAATGTTGCAAGCCTGCTCCATTAGCCTTCTTGCATTTTCCTCTGCCCTGTATCTCTTTGGAAGCTGAACTCTGAAGAACTTTAAGGCGCCTTCAAAATCAGCCTGCAGAAGATCTTCCTTTGAGGTCTACAAAACAATCACCAAGAATCATCCATTACATTTTAACCCACATTCATAACAAATACATTGCAAAAGGAATTTCTATTTTCCTGAACGTAACTTTTATTGGCCAAGATCTAGGTGAGGTCCAAAAATTTTTAGGAAGAGATTTCTAACCGCTTTAATATAAGCTGAAATAAGTCACCATAAATCCTAGAAGAGACAATGGAATTAATTAACAAGCTAACATATTTCATTTATATAACCTCTCGATTAGAATGATGGATCCTGGCAAAGCTAGCCACATTATGGCTCTGTGAAAAGAAAAATGCCAGAAAAAGGAAAAAGTGTGAACTCTGGGACACATCTGTGATTTTAACTTGGTGGGCATTTTAAGGATTTTTTTTTTTCCAAGCTGGGAAGACACAGACAGTACAATTAAAGCACAGAAGAGTTACATAACAAACACCTAATGAGAGGAGGACTTTTCAATTAATGACAACAGCAGCTCAAATGAAGAAAACAAGAAATTGTTCCATATCTTAAAGACTTGAAAAATTAAGTAAATGAAGCAAACCACTTAACTTACTGAACTTCTTACGAAAGCTACTTTGGCAAAATTTACTTAAGAAATAACAACTACTTATATGCATGCACAGAAAAAAGACTGAAAGGAAATAAAAGAGAATGTTTCTCCGAAGAGTGATGTTATAGTTTTTTTTTCTTCTTCTTTATATTTTTCTGTATTTCTTGTGGGAAAGATCATATAATAAGAAAGGCAATAAATGTTTTAAAAAACAACTACATGTAATCATTGGCAAATACTGAGACACAAATTATGAGACTGAGGCATACTAGGTACACTGAAATAGGCCAAGTCAAAAAGAAATTAGGTGTTAAGAGTCAGCACTTGTCAAAAGTTGTAGAAAGAAAATGATTAAAACAAAAAAAAAATGGTAGCTAGAAATCACAGAGCTACAAGCAAGTTAAAACTTTACTTTATTCAAATTCAAATGTAAAACTGATTAACAACTACATTGAAAGACTAAAAGGAAGTCAGAGGAATTCTGATCATAATGAGTTGTCATCACCACCACCCTGGTCTAAGCCATTGTTGTTTCTCGGCTGAGTCATTCAGTAACTTCCCAACTGGTCTCCCTCTTTCTCCCTCTCCTTACAGCAGCTAGATACTTTTTCGGATCATGCTGCTCTTCTGTGTAAAGCTCTCCAATGGTCCCTACTGTGCTCAGAATAAAATCCAAAATTACTACCATTACCTGCAAGACCCTTTATGATCTGGGGCCCTGCCTTCCCCTTCAACATTATGTTGAATTGCATCTCTCCTCTTGGTCTCAAGCTCCAAGAACATTAGCCTTCTTTATGGTTTGTTTGGGTTTTTTTTTTTTGTATACACTGAGTTCATTCCTAACTGAAGTCTACTGCCTGTTATCTCTGTCTGGAATATTCTTCTCCCTCATCTTCATTATGATAATAACTTTTTGTGATTTAGATTTTAGCACAAATATAAGATTTGAGTTAGACCTTTTCTGAGCATTTAAATTCTTCCTCCTAACCCATCAAGTCATTCTTCATCCAGTCATTTTCTAGTTTTTCATTTGCTTTCATCCTAAAGAAAGGGGACTTATCTGTCTTGTTCTTTACTGCATTCACAGTGATAAGACTAATGCCTAGATTATAGGAGCTATTCAACTAAAATTTACTGAATAACTGAATGAATCCTCCTTTCGTCTTTCACTCTACATATATAATTTTTTCTCCCTTTCGCTTCTCTTTTAAATAGAAATGTAAAATAAAATATTAATTCACACAGCAGGCATTTTCACAGGGGACTAGGTTGGTGGCCTAAGTTTAGATTCGTAAACTAGTAATCAGAAAATAGAGCCAGGTTAACAGTGCCAAGGGAAAAAACAAGCTTCAGTACACCTCAGACTTATTTCCTCCCTTATAGATACTGAAAGATGGTGGCAATAAGTAGTGGAGAGAGTATTTAGCAGGATAAAGTGCTATCAACTCACCTTAACTGGGAAAGGCAGTTACTGGAAACAAATTCAGCCCAAAAGTGGGCCTCTTCAACTGAAATATAAACTGTTGAATTATTGAGAAAGCATCTACCTACCAGTTATACCAGACACACCACATCCTACTTCACCTGTAACTCTGATGATTATCTCTTTGGTAATTGTTGGGAAAATTCAAGACAGGCTGCTTATAGAGCTTGTAGGGAAACAGGACTGGTAGCTTTCCTCATCATTCAAAACCTCTAAGCGCACCTTTTCTATTGTCAGTGCAATTAACCTCTAGTTACCTACAAACAGATGACCCAAAATGGTGTGGAACAGTCTATCGCCTGCAGGCAGCATGGTTACCTAATTTTCTAATACTGCCCAAGCCCTAGTTTCAAGTCCAGCTTGGGAGATCAAACAAAAGAAGAAAGATACAGCCCAACTCAGATGAAGTCTCTGGAAACCAGAATTCAGAGTACTCTGTGACTGCCCTTTTCAAGACACCGCTGGTGTTAGCGAAGCTCCAGATTGCCTAAAAGTGTGAGTTGCTCATTTGTGTCTGACTCTTTGCAAGCCCGTGGACTGTAGCTTGCCAGGCTACTGTCCATGGAATTCTCCAGGCAAGATACTGGAGAAGATACTGGCAGCTATTCCCTTCTCCAGGTGATTTTCCTGACCCAGGGATTGAACCCATGTCTCCTGCATTGTAGGCAGATTCTTTACCATCTGAGCCACCAGGGAAGCTTACTTCAAGCATACCCACTATTAAAAAGTCAAATGATTCAGATGCAAATTAGAAAGGAGATGCAGGACTTATTTTGAGGGACAAATTGATTTTTATGTTTTTGGGGATAATAAGAAGTATTTTTACAACCCAGATAATCACGATGGTAGGATCATCACTCACCTATAGCCAGTCATCCTGCAATGTGAAGTCAAGTGGGCCTTAGAAAGCATCACTATGAACAAAGCTAGTGGAGGTGATGGAATCCCAGTTGAGCTATTTCAAATCCTAAAAGATGATGCTGTGAAAGTGCTACACTCAATATGCCAGCAAATTTGGAAAACTCAGCAGTGGCCACAGGACTGGGAAATGTCAGTTTTCATTCCAATCCCAAAGAAAGGCAATGCCAGAGAATGCTCAAACTACCACACAATTGCACTCATCTCACACGCTAGTAAAGCAATACTCAAAATTCTCCAAGCCAGGCTTCAGCAATACGTGAATCGTGAACTTCCAGATGTTCAAGCTGGATTTAGAACAGGCAGAGGAACCAGAGATCAAATTGCCAACACCAGCTGGATCATGGAAAAAGCAAGAGAGTTCCAGAAAAATAATTATTTCTGCTTTATTGACTATGCCAAAGCCTTTGACTGTGTGGATCACAATAAACTGTGGAAAATTCAAGAGATGGGAATACCAGACCACCTGACCTGCCTCCTGAGAAATTTGTACACAGGTCAAGAAGCAACAGTTAGAACTGGACATGGAACAACAGACTGGTTCCAAATAGGAAAAGGAGTATGTCAAGGCTGTATATTGTCACCCTGCTTACTTAACTTATATGCAGAGTACATCATGAGAAATGCTGGGCTGGAAGAAGCACAAGCTAGAATCAAGACTGTCGGGAGAAATATCAATAACCTCAGATATGGAGATGACACCATTCTTATAGCAGAAAGTAAAGAGGAACTAAAGAGCCTCTTGATGAAAGTGAAAGAGGAGAGTGAAAAAGCTGGGTTAAAGCTCAACATTCAGAAAACGAAGATCATGGCATCTGGTCCCATCACTTCATGGCAAATGGATGGGGAAACAGCATCAGACTTTAATTTTTTGGGCTCCAAAATCACTGCAGATGGTGATTGCAGCCATGAAATTAAAAGACACTTACTCCTTGGAAGGAAAGTGATGATCAACCTAGATAGCATATTCAAAAGCAGAGACATTACTTTGCCAACAAAGGTCCGTCTATTCAAGGCTATGGTTTTTCCAATAGTCATGTGTGGATGTGAGAGTTGGACTGTGAAGCAAGCTGAGAGCTGAAGAATTGATGCTTTTGAACTGTGGTATTGGAGAAGACTTGAGAGTCCCATGGACTGCAAGGAGATCCAACCAGTCCATTCTAAAGGAGATCGGTCCTGGGTATTCACTGGAAGGACTGATGCTAAAGGTGAAACTCCAATACTTTGGCCACCTGATGTGAAGAGCTGATTCGTTGGAAAAGACCCTGATGCTGGGAGGGATTGGGGGCAGGAGGAGATGGGGACGACAGAGGATGGGATGACTGGATGGCATCACTGACTCAATGGGCATGAGTTTGAGTAAACTCCAGGAGTTGGTGATGGACAGGGAGGTCTGGCATGCTGCAACTCATGGGTCACAAAGGAGTCAAACATGACTGAGTGACTGAACTAAACTGATCAGAAGTATACATGGGCTTCAGCCCATGGGGTCGTAAAGAGTTGGACACTACCGAGTGAACAAAAAAAAAATCTTTGTTTATCTGGCTGTTCTGGGTCTTAGCTAAGGCATGCAGCATCTTCAATCTTCATTTTGGCATGTGGCATCTTTAGCTGTGGCATAGGAGATCTAGTTCCCTGACCACCCAGGTCCCCTGAATTGGGATCATGGAGTCTCAGCCACTGGACCACCCGCGAAGTCCCAACATGGCAACTTTTATGAGTCTTTAACTTCTTTTAAGAGTTACTCAGTTGGCCAATAGGATTGCTTGGGTTTATGGAAAAACCTGAATGAACCTTTTGACCAATCCAATACAGTCTCTCTTCAATGAGTAATCAATCCTTGCAGCAGTCAACAACAGAAGTAAAAATGGGAGAAAACTTTTCTCATTTGCTTTTTCATTCTTTCCTTAAAATTAATGTTTTAAGGAAGTTTACAAATTAAAAAAAAACACTAGGATACAGTTTGACAGCATTAGAAATCTGATCAAAATTAAACCTTAAATGGCTACTGGAGGGACAGTGGGACCATTTGGCTACAGATGTATGCAATCCTCGGCCTGAGAGTCTTCCAGTTTCACCATGCACAGGGCCCAGAGTACCAGTACTGAAACTACAGTTAACACTGACATGTATATGATGATATTACTATCATCACATAATGATCTGATAATAATTTCCCATGTCATATAAAAGAAGAAAGAAAAAAATCGAGGAGGACAGGAAGATTTTGAACATGAGTAAAAGCTTCTCTCCTCTTTCTCCAAATTTCACACACTTACAGAGGAGTATGAACTCTGGCTGTGTGCCACTGTTAATACCATTTTGGGAGTGTTTTTCCCACTGAAAAATTCAGTGCAAGAGTATCACATTTTCAAGTGATTAAAAAAACAAGAGAGAGAGAAGAAGGCAGGGTGGGTGGTAATGAACAGTTCTAACATTTGAGTGTTAGCTCCAGAAGCTTCTATTCCAAACCTCTCACTGTTCTCCAAAGACAAATCTTTTCTTTAAAGGCCTCTATCAGCAGCAAAATCTAGATTTGATTATTTTAGAGGATTATTTGGAGAAAAAAATGTAGGCACAGTTCTCTTTCTCACCTTCACTATACTCACCACAAATGGCTTTTTCTTCCTTTAGGCATAGAGTCTAACAGGATTTCCATTCCATTGAGCAAAGTTTCTGGAGGTCTGAGAATCATTTGGAAGTGTGGGCTTTAGAAGAGGACATTACTTATCTGGTATCTAGGATACCTGTATCCCTTGCTTTGGTATTTTAATTTCACCAAAGAAACGTATGCTTGGTGGGTCTGCACACAGAATCTATGTCTTGTGGCAATATCTAAAGTGGAACACTGGTACTTGATTTATTAAAGGGAAATTACTCTTTACTAAGTGTACCTTTGAGGGACCATAAGCAAAAATTCCAAATGTGCTTGGTGTTCCTGTAGTTTGATGGTCCCTCTGTGCCTCAGGGAACAAAATATAAGGCTCAGAGTTCAAATCCACGACACTGTCTTGGTAAATCTTTGTTTAATTTGATCTGTTTCATTAAGAAAAGTAACTGGCCTCATATGAGAAAAATACTACTCGGATCTTAAATGCAAAATAGGGATTTGTATGTGGTTAGCCCCTACATAGTCATATTGAAAACATGACTGAAAACCTAAAGTTCAGTTCCTTCCCTCACTGGTAACGGAAAGACTGCAACACTGCACGTGGCAGGATTCCTCTTAGGACCACCCTGGGCAGATTAGCCATCGATCTCGTATCATTAGGCAGTCCAATAACACAAGGCTGAACAACTGGACATCCCCCCGGTACACACTAAACTTTGAGCCATAACTCATTGGATAGCTGATCCCAATTCATATCCATATTGCTCATTAAAAGGCATGTGATGTGATTTCTCAGAATGTAGAGTATTCTAATTCTATCAACAATCTTTTAAGCTGTGTAACAGAGTCAGAGATTTCCAAATGGCCCTACAGATAACTCAGCGTACACTTTTCACATAGACTGCAAGTGGTTCTATGGCCTGTAATGTTTGAGCCCAGAGCAACGTGAGGGCTGTACCTACTCGGGTACCGAATTTGGCAACCGAGCCGACTTTGCACAGTTGCAACATACAGATATCTATGAGCCCCCCGCAGATCTGAACCTTGTGAAGATTATGGCTTTTACTGTTGACAATCATTCTATACTACAGGCAGGTTAAAGTCATCCCTGATGCAGATGTGGGTATGAGAGATATTTCTTGTTATCGATTTTATGTTTCCCCTCAAAATGCTAAAAATGTAAATGCCAAGGAAAGGCAGTACCAGATCATGTAAAGTTATCAGTGGAAGCCTGTGAGACACAAAGTTAAACAGTCTGTAAGGACACAGAAATGCATTAGATAAAAAACTGATTCCTTAAAGAGAAGCAGATCATTTGTTGAAATATATTTTAGCACTTCTCAGTGTCAACATTTCTAAAATGCTTTTTATGTCACTGTTAACACAACTCCTTTTTAACAGAATCGTGATTCTTCAGTTTTCTCCTTTATTAAGAAAAAAAATGTGACTCAGGGAAACAAAATTCAAGTGAGCACTGATGACCTCACCTGGGCATTGAAACATATATTTTGAGCTCTTCTTTCTTAAATTACAAAGGAACTGTATTTCTCAAAAAATACCATCCCCTTCCCTATAACTGTATGCTGGTCACTGCATCCAACTTCACCTTGCAGTGATAAACAGACTTTCTTCAGGGTGACAAAGCCGTTATGTGCACAGCTACCTAACATGCCTGTTATGATGATATAGGAGAGATCCTATTTATTTGCAAATAGGTACATTAAGACTGAGTATTTAATACTTGTAAAGATAAGTATAAACAAAGATGAACTGTACTAAAGGGAGGTATGTGAGAGAGAGAGTTAAATTCAGTCAAGTGAATCTTGTACTTCTGAAAGGACTCAAATATGAGAGAACCAAAGGAAGGAACAGTCTAGAATGGTATTAAACTCCATTGTATACAACAGACAAAGCAAAATTATTCTTGCCCAATTACCAAATAATGGTATAGGACTATTGTAGACCAATTATATTATAGAACAGTTGCTAGGTATAGTTCTCAAACTGCTAAAAAGAAACCCTGCACCAGTAATTGTGGGTATTTAATTTTAACCCTTGATAGGAAGTGAGGAATAGTGATTTTTTTCTCTTCTTCAGGAAATTAAATTTTTTTTAAAAAAGCAAATCAGACTTCCCAGACTCAGCACAGACCCAACAGCCCTAAGCTATTTCCAGATAAACAGTTCAAACATTCCAGGAGAGAAATCTGTAATTTCCTAATCAATGATTTTTAGGGAATAAAATTCCCTACTAAAACAATCAAACTGGACATCAAACAGAGAGGTTAGAAAGCAAACCACACATAGTCTAGATAAGTCACAATAATGTCTGTTCTAAAATTTAACCCTTTGGAGACATAAATAACAGCATGCCTCCACCAAGCACTTGGGTATCCTGCTTTATTGCTGAGCCTGGCCAGCCATAAGACCTTTTTCTTTTTTGCTGCCAGAGAGATAATGCCACTGATGTGGGCTCAGAGAGGAGAGCCATATCTCCTCCAGTCAATTAAGGAGTGGCGTGGGCCAGGCTCGGACAGAGCCCCAGGGCAGTGGTCACTCAGCACTTCCTTCTCGGTAGAGTGGGGAAGGAAATAGGAGACCATAAGCCTCTTCCGGGGATACAAGGAATTCTCACAGAGGGAGGCAGATTCTCTACAAATGAAGTTCAATGAAAAATAGTCTCACCGCCAGAAGCCGAGGCACAAACAGACGATGCCCCATCCCCAGAAGTTCCAGCACTCGACACGCATACTCATTCACCAGCTTGCTCCTCTCGTCGTGCATGTCCTGGGACTTTTTGACGGGAGCTGTGAGCTTAGCAGCTGGGGCTGGGCAGGGCACCCCTTCTTCCATGAGCAGTAAGTAGGTATCCAGAATGAGAAAGCGGGATCTCTTATCCACAATTTTGAGAACTGCAGTGGGAGGGGAGCCAGGCTTCAGTCTCCCCAGGAGCACGCACAAGCCAGTCTGTGATGGGAATTGCCAGCTAACGTCTCCACGAGAAAAACATTTTGGCTAAATTATCCACTGTGAGAGAGCCCCAGAGAAGACTGGAAATGAAATCAAATGCTGATCTAAATTAAAAACAACAACAACAACAACAAAAAAAAAATGGCAAAAGCAATCAAACGCAAGAAAATGGCCAAGAGTGATGCAGGAGAGTTCACATACATGTGTAAAAATGGACAAGATGCTTAGAAGGGTCTAGCATGAGAGAGTGTGTGAGTGTGTGCTGTGCATATGTGTGTGAGAGACGGTGTGTGTGTGAGAGAGAGAAAGAAGAGACAGCAGCAGCGGTAGCCAGGAAGCCAGGGCAGTTGTGAAGCTGCAAGGAGAAAAGGATGAGCTCATTGCAATCCTTGGTTCGTGACAAGCAGCGCTGCTGTTGTTGCTGCTGCTGCCTCTCGCTGTGAATCAGTAATGAAGGGGTAGGGAAGGAAGGGGAGGGAAGAGAAGGAGGTAGGTGAATGAGCATGCAGACTGTGTCTCGGGGGAGAATGCTGTAATAGGAAGCCAATGGCGAGCCGTTGGGCAGATGCACTTCCCCTCCCAGTCCACCTTCAATCAGTGTTTGGTTGACAGCTTATGCTGTTGAATCCTAAACCCACAGACAGATGAACTAGCTTCTCCCAACATGTGATGCTCACAGAAAAATCAGACAGCCTGCCGGCTAAAAGACTGACCTTTACTCACTCCTGCTTTCTAATAACGATGGATACCAGTCTGATTTTATACCACATATTTAAAGTGGGAGGCTCCAATCCTCGTTAGATCACTGAAATTTCTAACAGAAGAGAGGCTTAGGGGAAGATGACAAAGTATGGACAGAAGAGCAAGGACCAAGCAGCCAAGAAATGACACACCCTCAAGTTGAAGTGTTTATGCAGTAATGACTTTTTGCAGTGCTAGGATATGCAAAAGTAACTCAGCATTCTGGGAAGGCTAGCTGCAACTAAAAGGAAGGTTTTTTAAAAATTATGTTTATTTTTTATTGAGGTATGGTTGATGTAAAATATGTTTCAGGTGTACAACACAGTGAAAATGAAGATTTTTATAACTATACAATATGATAAAGCATAAAAACCTACAACATTATAATAAAAGCATACCTTTAAGGAACTATTAAAGTTGAGATTCTCAAAGTAGAAATAACTTTCCTACCCTAAAGACTTTGATAAACACTCAGTTGATAGTTCTAAACATTGTTTTGATATCTTCTGGTCTAGTCCTGCCTTGTAATAAGACAACCAAGAGTTATCCACAGTTTAAAATTTCACAATCTTAGTATTGCAGTTTTACATTAATTTCCTTGGTGTGAACGATCAGTTGTCACAAAATCAAGGCAAAAGGACAAGATCCCCACTCAGTGTAGTTTCTTGACTTTATCCTAACAATTAACTAACACACAACCAGAATCTTGGTGCTAAATCTCGGGAGTTGGTCATGAATACCAGACCAGCTTCTCCATAAGAAACTGTAGCAGGCAGGGTACAGCATAATGGGGCTAGGAGAGCCAGAGCAAGTTCCTTCTCAGTCTTAGTTTCTTAATCTGACAAGTAAGAGTTACGGATCTCATTTATTGACACAAATCACGATCATCTCTGTGATCATGATTACTAAAATACATTAATTTACAGAACTGAAGATTAAGGGAAATGTTGCCTTCTTTAATAGAATATTGTTTGGTTTCTTTTTCCAAAACTTCAGGAAAACATTATTTTGCTTAAACATTTAAAGTATTAACAAAATTCTTAAATAAGATATGTATATATTGCTGTCAAGCCTTCTATTTCTTCCAAAAATTATTTCTCAAAAACTATACAGATTATAATGTAAAATTATCAAAGCCATCAGAAAAAAAATACATATATATATATATATATTTCAGATCACTAAGGATTTGGAGGAAATGTCTGATAGGTTACCCAGGATGAAAGTTGGTTCAGCCAGAAGGGGAAAGAAGGAAGAGGTTCTGGGCTTCTCATATCCCTACCCTCCACCAAAACAAACACACCCCCACCCTCACACATAAGAAACAACTCCATTTTTATCTTCTTTACATAGTGGAGTTCTGCATGAGCTTTTCTTTCAAAAGACTGTGTTACTGTGTGAAGAGCACTGCCTTAGTAGCTTCACATTTAAGACCAAGGGGATATTTTGACTTGAACAAGAAGGAAGAATTCAGTGACTCCTTAGCTTAGAGGATTTTTTTTTTTTTTTTAATTATCGACTTTTTTTTTTTTAAAGGATAGGGGAATTGCTCCCATGTATGTGACTTGGTCTCAAAGAACACTAGCAGAAGCATTATTTTAAATTTATATAAACCAGAAACAAAAAATGTATTATCCAAAAGAACTCTGGTAAAAAAGTAAAAAACTAATCAAAAGACTTTGGAATTGTAGGGTCTGGCTCTGATGCACAGAAAAGAAGTTAAAATCATATGTATTAAACATTAAGTGTAATAATTAAAATATGATATTTTAACGAGCAAACCAGATTACACTTCAAACAGGTAGGGCCTTCAAACAGAAGGCCCACCAAGCCTGGCAGGTGTCCGCTGTCTGCCAATGACCTCACTGTTTTCAGGTTGGTTGCCCCTTAAGAATAGGCTGTTGATCAGTATCAGGTAAAGTACCACTTGATAAAAAGAAAGAATTTAACTAGTGATTTCTGAAGCCCTAGAAGAGTGAGTAATCTCAGTGACCATTTCCCCTTATGCCTCCCCAACTCCCCAAGTAAATTATTTATCGCTCATCAGATTTAGCAATAAATACAGTAAACTTTTGAAAGAAAAATTTCTGAGTTATATAGTAGGCCAAAAATGAAACTAATGATAGAAAAGAAACTCTTTTGCATTAACCAGTTAATAATACATGATTTTTCATATTTCTTTACACTAGGAGATTTTTTAGAAAATTCTGTAAAGTAAGTTCAGCAGCAAACTGAAGATAATATAGGAAATGTGGACGAGTCATCCTATGAGGCAGAATGAGAGAGAGGTAAAGAGGGCCAGGCAGTGGTCCCAAAGCCATCGTCTAAAGAGCAGCAGCCTCATGCTGGAGCGCTGGAAGCAGGTGCATGGTGGTGCTGTCCTAATTAGAGCTCTGGGTTTGAGTGCGCTTCCTGAGCCACTCCACTGACTGTGGCCATGTGCAGGACATAAATAGATTTCCATTGTAAAATGAAAAGCATACTTGACTTAATTTATGGAGCTGTAATTAAGAACGTTGAGTGCATAGTTACTTCAGGGGTTCAGTTCAGTTCAGTTCAGTCGCTCAGTCGTGTCTGACTCTTTGCGACCCCATGAATCGCAGCACGCCAGGCCTCCCTGTCCATCACCAACTCCCAGAGTTCACTCAGACTCACGTCCATCGAGTCAGTGATGCCATCCAGCCATCTCATCCTCTGTTGTCCCCTTCTCCTCCTGCCCCCAATCCCTCCCAGAATCAGTCTTTTCCAATGAGTCAACTCTTCACATGAGGTGGCCAAAGTACTGGAGTTTCAGCTTTAGCATCATTCCCTCCAAAGAAATCCCAGGGCTGATCTCCTTCAGAATGGACTGGTTGGATCTCCTTGTAGTCCAAGGGACTCTCAAGAGTCTTCTCCAACACCACAGTTCAAAACCATCAACTCTTCGGCACTCAGCTTTCTTCACAGTCCAGCTCTAACATCCATACATGACCACTGGAAAAAAAGGAGCATCATCTTTCTTTAAAGAAAACATTATTAGAAAATTTTCTTGTGATTGAAT
>SJYA01002269.1:859365-971140 GCA_006410615.1 Neotragus moschatus | reverse complement strand
ACTGGAAAAACCATAGCTTTGTCTAGACGGACCTTTGTTGGCAAAGTAATGTCTCTGCTTTTAGGTTACAAAGGTGAAAAAAGGAAAACACTTTCCAATCTGCAGGAGCTTCAAATTAGGGAGGCATTCAAACACAAAGGTAAAGCAGGGTGTGGACACTGTTAGAGGAGGAGGAACACACTGTGTGTTGTGATCTAGTCATGTCTCCATTGTCTGCAACAGATGCAGACAGAAGTGGGTTTAGACGAGTGGGACTGGCCTGGACCCGAATATAAGAGTAATGAGAATTAAACAGATCTCTAGGAGCAAAGCAGGGCATTGCTTACAAATATCATCCTTTAGTCACATTTACTAACTGAATGACACGAGTGAGGTACTTAACACTTTCTGGGTGTCTGTGAAAAGGTAGTATCACCTACCTAGTCATGTCACTCTGAAAATTTAATAAGTTGATGTGCAGAAAGGAATTATCTCCTAGTGCCTAACACAGGATGGGCACCAGATAACCCTAGAATTTCTTTCATTCTTTCTAGAAAGTCAAGAAAAGAGGAGAGCAAGTGTAAAATGCATTGTCTTCATCTGGGTTAGAGTCTAGAACGACAAAAGGCTCTGGATGTTTTAACAGAAAGTTACCCAAATATTGATAAAAGATGCTCCTGTAAGACCAACTGCCTCTTTAGTTGAGATTTAGATGGCGAATAATAAGTAGCGAAAGGATCCATGCTCTTCTCATCTAGGATAGGTAAAACTTCAAAAACTCAATTCTCTATTTCTTTTTTGTCTTCTAGACTATTTTTAAAAAGCTGAGGCCTCAACAGTTTGGCAAGTTCCTAAGATCTAACAAGAATGGATACTACCCACTCCAGTATTCTTGCCTGGAGAATTCCATGGACAAAGGAGCCTGGCGGTCTATAGTCCATGGGGTTGGGAAGAGTCGGACACGACTGAGTGACTAACACTTCATTTTTTTTTTTAAGATCCAACAAAAATAAATAAATAATATTGAGTAATATGGTATCTTGGAACTATATAAAACCCACAACTCACTCTGCCATTCAAGTTTTGGTTCTGCTTAGCACTGTTCCTCGAGCTTCTGGAGGTAGAAAGAACATCAGAGGCTGTTTCTGTCTTAGGCTAAAAAGAAACGTAATGAGACCAAACATACAACTTGGATCACAGGGAAATGAGTCTCTTTATCTTGTAGCTGGGACTCAGACATTGAGGAATTAAGAGTTCAAAATAAGAAAATACATAATTAGCTAATATCATGGCTGGTATGGGTACTTCAGCTTACAAGATTATTGGAACTCAAAGAAGAAAAAAGACCCCTGTAAAATATTACAGACTTACCAAGTTTTCTAGGAATGTTTAGACTCTTGTGACACTTTAAGCATAGCTATCCTAAAGGAGTCTTTTTTGTTTTGTTTTACTGTTTTAGAAGAGAGAACTTTTCCCCACGAAAAGCAATTCAATAACATTATGAATAGTCATGGCAGTATCACTATTACCTTGTTACCTACTCTTGTGATCAGGTTTAAGAGTAATCATAATTTATTAATGTAAGAACTTCTACAGTCTCTTTGGGAGTTGGTCATTTTGCTGTTTCCTTATCTTTGTTGGCAGTTAGCTCAAAAGACTGCCTATTTGTATTACTGGACCTTTATATTTGTTTAAAAAGGACTACTTATGGTAAGTGAGAAACCTGAAACTTCCAGGCACTCAGTTGGATCATGTATTTTATAATAATACAGGATACAGGATTTTTTTTCCATGAGATGTTAGTGAAAATATCTAAACACAGTCTGTTTCCTTTCCTTCAAGCTAATTAGCCTTGTTGATAACTGAGTCTCCTATGAGCTGGTTTCTGGACCATTCTAGACTGTTCACAGTCCTACCTCCTGCTCCAAGGAGATGATTTTGTTGGACAGTGTATCTCAATGAAGTATTGCCCACACTAATATATTTGATAACTCTAGAATCATGAAATAATGATTATATGATGAACAGAATCATAAAATAACTCAATGTTTTTAGACCCTAGAAACATCTAAGTCTAACACACACGTTTGTCCTACTGAAGAAAAGATTGAGGTGGCAGGTAAGCGACTTGCTCACAATCATGAGACATGCCTGAAGGCGAGCCAGGAAGCCAGAGCCCCAGTGCACTGCAGAACCCAGAGTTTCCTGCTCTGTAACTTGCTCTCTTTGGGCAATGGAGCCCATTTAAAAAAAAACAAAACACCTCTCAGAAGGAAGACTGTGCTCTACCATTTTAATGGAACTGGTCTGAAGCCTGGTCCTGCCATCTGATATGAATGAACCTAAGAGACTTGCTGGAAGCCAGCGTGAGGAATCCCACCTGTGATAAGGTCATGTGGCAGAGATTTGATGAGCAAGGACGAGTCAAATCNTTCAAGAGGACATCAGTGGCCTAACGTAGATGGTGCAAACCTCTTGTCTCGAGGTTTTATTGGTTTTCCCCGTAAACCAAGTTATTCAGCCTCTCTTCTCCATCTTAATTTTCCTACTATACTATTATTTCCTAATCTAATCTTATATTTCTAAATAAATAAGTTTTTTTCCTCACCGACGCCGTCCATGCTTAGAATTCCCTGGACCCACCTGGGCTGGACCCCGACAGAGACTTAAATTTGAGTTGAGAGGAGGCTTCCAGAAGTCCACCTTGATAACAGACACTACTAAACACACACACTTGTGATAATAAAGCACATCTGCCTTCTAGTTTTGAACTGAGAAGCACTCTCTTCTTCAATCATACAGAGAAGCTACACCCTTGGGCGCTAGGCCACAGTGTCTACGTAAAAGCAGCTTTTTTGAAGCCATGTTAGTGATGAGCTTGAAAACGGAAGCTAACTTGGTTCATTCATTCCCTCCTCTGGACAGTTTGTGTGAGGCTCATCTTTATTTTCAAATTGAAGCAGAAGGCATAAATGGTAGCAAAGGTCTGTTTTTAAAAAATTAATTATTTAATTAATAGGTTGGTACAAATGTAATTGTGCTTTTGGATCATAAATTTTAAGTCATTATAATAACTAGGCTCAAACACATCTTTATTAATCAAAATAGGTACCACTACAATCAATGCATTTTTGTCAACAAGAAATAAGTGTGTTTATTCCTGTAGTGTAAAATCTTTGGGATTCTGTGAACTCTTGGAAAGCTTCTTCTGCCTCATGCTGGTTGTGGAAGCCTTGTCCCTGTGAAGTTGTCAATATGCGTGAGTCAGCAAGAGGTCAGGTGAACATGGTGGATGAGGCAAAACTTCCTAGCTCAATCTGTTTATCTTTTGATAAACCAACCTCATGTTGGTTGCATGATATGCACTTGGGCGTTGTCACAGAGATGAATTGGGCCCTTTCTATTGACCAATGCCAGCTGCAGACATTGTAGTGTTCAGTGCATCTCACTGATTTGCTGAGCATACTTCTCAGATGTAACGGTTTCACCAGGATTCAGAAAGCTGAAGTGGATCCGATGGGCAGCAGACCACCAAACAGTGACCATGACCATTTTTTGGTGCAAGTTTGGCTTTAGGAAGTGCTTTGGAGCTTCTTCTCGGTTCAACCACTGAGTTGGTCGTCACTGGTTGTCGTACACAAGCCAGTTTTTGTCACACCTCTCAGTCTCATTGAGAAATGGTTCACTGTTGTGTAGATTAACAGAAGACAACAAAAACTATGATTTTTTTTGATGTATGGTCAGCTCATAAGGCACCCACTTATCAAGCTTTATCACCTTTTTAATTTGCTTCAAATGCTGAATGACAGCAGAATGGCTGATGCTGAGTTCTTTGGCAACTTCTTGTGTATTAATAGTTGTAAGAGGATTAGCTTTGATGATTGTTCTCAATTAATCATTGTCAACTGCTGATGGCCAGCTACTATGCTCATCTTCAAGGCTCTCGTCTCCTTTGCAAAACTTCTTAAAGCACCACCGCACTATACATTCATTAGCAGTTTCTGGGCCAAATACACTGTTGATATTGTGAGTTGTCTCTGCTGCTTTATGACTCATTTTGAACTCAAATAAGAAAATCGCTCTAATTTGCTTTTTGTCTAATATCATTTCTATAGTCTAAAATAAATACAAAACCCACAGCAAGTGATAAGTCATTAGCAAAAAAACATCAAGTGACAAATGCATGTTAAAATGATGTATAACATAACCCATTTAGTTAAGAATGCACTTCAATATCAAATGGCAAATTTCAACAATGTAGAAGCCGGGATTACTTTTGTACCAACCTAACGATTTATTTCTGGCTGCACTGGGTATTTGTTTCTGGCGCAGGTTTTCTCTAACTGTGGTGAGTGGTGGCAACTCTCTAGTTGCAGTGCATGGGCTTCTCATTGCAGTGGCTTCTCTTGTTGCAGAGCACAGACTCTATGAGTGCAGGCCTCAGTACCTGCATCCTGTGGGCTCAGTAGTTGTGCCTCATGGACTTAGTTTCTCATGGTATGTGGGATCTCCCCAGACCAGGGATGCAATATGTGTCTCCTGCATTGGCAGGCAAGTTCTTAACCAATGGATCACCAGATCTGTTTTTTAATTTTAAATAGAGATTAAAATGATGACATATTGAATCTAGATGCTCCTTGATGATCTCAAGCTAGACCGGCATTTTCCTTTTTTTCTGTGTTTTGTCATTGTTGTTGAAAATAATGAGGTGCTATATTCATCTTGGTAAGTTGTGAATTGCCTCTTCCTCCTGCTCATGGTCCATCTCCAGTTTCTATTAAATTTTCTATCTCTGGAATCTTTGTGTTACATAGAATGCTAGGTGTAGTTTAACAGCTGTCACTGTGAAAAATAATATTTTCAGTGGAGGAGTTATATGGGTCAGCTCATGTATTAGCAAGTGAATTTGTTTCCACAAAATGAATATGTCAAGATGAGGATATTCGATTTTTTTTTTTGGAACAGCTAAGTCCATGTTGTGAAATAAATATGCTAACAGACTATGCTAGTTCCCTCTTCCCTACTTCCCACTCATGACTTCGAATGGATTCAGTAGAATTTCAAAAGTAGCAAGCTGGGAGAGTGGAGGTGACTTTTTTCCTTTACTTTCACTGAAGTTGGCTGGCTTTCTCCTCACCTCTCTTGCGCGTTCAGCCCTGTATACACTGAGTGTTGCCACAAGCTGTCTTTCAGGATGACAGTAACAAATGAACAAGTGCGTGAGGGTCTTTCCTGCTTGGTGGGCTCCTTCCCCTACCTCACACACTATTTGTTTCAAGCAAATCCTAACAAAACAACTTACACCTCACAAATTCTGGATAAACATTTAAGTGACTGAAAGTATAAATAATAGTTACCATTTATTTGGAGCCTATAACAGCCATGAAGTGGGCTTCACAGGTGATGCTAGTGGTAAAGAACCTGCTTGTCAATACAGGAGACATAAGAGATGCAAGTTCGATTCTTGGGCTGGGAAGATCCCCTGAGGAGGGCATGGCAACACACTCCAGTATTCTTGCTTACAGAATCCCATGGACTGGCAGGCTACAGTCCATAGAGTTGCATAGAGTTGGACACAACTAAAGTGACTTGGCACACATGCAACAGCCATGAATTATGCCAAGGCCTTACAGTATGTATTACTGCAATTAATCTTAACAACCAAGTACACCCATTTTGGGCTTCCCTGGTGGCTCTGAAAGTAAAGAATCTACCTGCAATGTGGGAGACCTGCCTGGGTTTGATCACTGAGTTGAGAAGATCCCCTGGAGGAGGGCATGACAACCCTCTCCAGTATTCTTGCCTGGAGAATCCCTATGGACAGAGGAGCCTGGCGGACTACAGTCCATGGGGTCACAAAGAGTCGGACACAACTGAGTGACTAAGCACACACACACATTTTTACAAAGGAGGCATCTGAGCTTAAAAAAGAATAAAGTAACTTGCTCAAGACCATGTAGCTACTAAATGACACCTGCAACTATAATTTACACATCTGATATATAAGTATTTTAAGTCTAGTTTGAGTTATTTGAAACAAAGAAGGAGGTGGAGGCTAGATCCTAAAGGCTAGTCAAGTTAGTCCAGTGGAAACTACAGGATTTTCATAGTCATAGTTACGTAGAGTGACCAACGTGTCATTTTAAAATTTTTATTTATTTATTCTAATTGGAGGTCAATTACTGACTAACATGTCTTGATTCTAAAAGAAATGACAAAAACAAAAACTTATGTACACTATACCCTGGTGATCTTACCATACCTTTCTTTTTTTTTTTTTTTTTTTGACTACTGGACAACCCAATCCTGAGATCAGCCCTCTCTCCAGAGCTCCCAGTCTAGGTATCTCTGCTTCCTGAACAAATGCAGCCTCACATGCAAACTAATCCTGGCATGTCCCAGGTCACCATTTCTTCCCCAGAGTAGGTCTTCCTCTTACATTTCCCATCCTGGTGAACAGTATCCTCATCTACCCAGTCACCCTAGCAGACACCTGGGGGTCATCCTAGAGTCCTCTTTTTAACTCCACTTCTCCCACTCAACCCATCATTCAAGTCTGGTTGATTTAATCTCCTCATCATCTCTCAAAACTACCCTCTCTTCTTCATTCCCAACGCTTCTGATTTGAGTTCACCTTTAGTATGACATGCTGGGACTTCTATAATCTGTGATACTCAAGTTGCTTGAAGTCACCCTCTCTATATACAGCAGGTAACTTCATACCTTAATATCTTTGTTCTTGCTCTCTCCTTTTCATGAGCTGTGCTTCCCCTCTAGTTTCACATACCTCTTCCTAATTTGTTAAAAGTCAACTCTTGTACTACCTCCAGCAGGAATCCTCCCGTGATCCTAGGGTTGGGGTGCATGGCCTTTCTGCTTGGTCTCTTTCCACCTTTGCTATCTCTCTCATAACACTTGTAGTCTTATATGTTAATGAGCTGCTACCTTAAGTATCAAAACCAACACTTAGGGTCCTTCTCCCTACTGAGACACTTAGAGATAGGTATTGTCTATTAGCCTTCTTTTTGTCCTAAAAACTTAATAGAGCCAATTACTTGAGACACAGTGACTATCCTATAACTATTTGTTGAAATGCTTCAGCATTCGAAATGGACAAAATAATATTATTCATGGGAGGGATAGATCAGCATTTCTCTGGATAGAGATATTGATGCTTCAATATTTCTGAGCCTTTTAATTTCTTTTGGTTGTACCACATATCATGTGGGTCTTAGTTTCTTGACCGGGGATGGAACCCATGCCCACTGCATCTGAAGAGCAGAGCCTTAACCACTGGACCACCAGGAAGTCCATCTGAGCCTTATAAAGGGTTATTCCCACTCCAGTACTCTTGCCTGGAAAATCCCATGGATGGAGGAGTCTTGTAGGCTGCAGTCCATGGGGTTGTTAAGAGTTGGACGTGACTGAGCGAGTTCACTTTCACTTTTCACTTTCATCCATTGGAGAAGGAAATGGCAATCCACTCCAGTGTTCTTGCCTAGAGAATCCCAGGGACGGGGGAAACTGGCGGGCTGCCGTCTATGGGGTCGCACAAAGTTGGACACGACTGAAGCGACTTAGCAGCAGCAGCAGCAGCAGCAGCCCTCTTTCTAGAATGTTTTCCTCCATTATTTTTTCTTTAAAAATTATAACAATCCTGCAAACTGTTGTCATAGAGAAAACAAAAGCTGAGATATCAGAGAGATCTGGCTTTAAAATCATAATTTCAAGTCCAATTAGTTGCATGACTTTAGGAAATTTAACCTCTTTGAGTCCCACTTTCCATAGTAATACTATGAAGTTGCTAATGTTTGTTTCTAGCTTGGTAAACTGGGATTCTGGTAAAAACATTAATCGATAGGGAAAGTGCTGGGGACAAAGTATGGAGGATGAAATTGGTAGTGGGGAATATGTGGCAATCCATTGGAGATGTCCCATAGGCTATGGGAAATAGAATATGGAGCCAATGGATGGATTTAGGAATCACTGGTAGTCAAATGCAAGATGAAACAAGGGAATAAATGAAGTAAATTAGGGAACTATGGAAGTTATGAAGAGAATCTGCCTGCAATGCAGGAGACCCAGGTTTGATCCCTGGGTTGGGAAGATACCCTGGAGAAGGGAATGGCTACCAACTCCAGTATTCTGGCCTGGAGAATCCCATGGACAAGAAGCCTAGTGGGCTACAGTCCACGGAGTTGCAAAGAGTTGGACACGACTGAGCAACTAACACACATGGAAATTATGAAGAACTGTTCTCACAGTATACTTGGATAGTCTTCTTAATCATCCCAGATGTAATTTAATAACTAATTGTATAATCATACTGTTAGGGAAATGATCAAGCCTACCAGACAGAAAAGTTCCATAGCTGCATTAGTTTCACGCATCAGTATGTTCCAGCACTCAGTAGAGTAACTGCCTGTAGAAGGAGCTCAGGGAACTTACTGAGTTGATGAATGACTGAATCTCACATCACACTCACCAATGGATATTCTAATCATATGCTTCTGAAATATGGTGACTAAAATAAATAGTAATGTGAGACTATAAGCTCCTAATAAAAATGTCCTGAGGTGAGGGTAAAAACAAAACCTTGTAAGTTCCTAGTGTGAGCCAGACCTTGTATCATCTGCTCCCACGCATGACTTCACTTCATTCCCATAATATGTTGTAGTACCATCACCGCTAAAACAAAAGATTTGCTCGTGGTTTGAAAAATCAGTGTGTCCCATCTTGGCAACATCCTTGATTTCTCACTTCCCTTCTGTCTTTTAAACCCAATTTATTTATAAGTCTGGTCAGCCCCATCCACAACACTATCTGAAATCTGTCCTCTTTTTCCATCTTAATTGTCACCTCCTTGATCTAAGGCACCATCATTTCCTGACTGGGCTTGAAATAACATCTTAATTAGTCTCTCTGTTTCTGTTCTTGCCTCTTTTCAATCTACATTCCACACATTAGAATTCCTCAATCAAAACAATGTCTTAAAACCATAAATCACATCAAATTTCTTCCTGATTAAAACTTACACTGGCTTCCCATGTTACTCAAATGCCAATGTATTTCTGTTCTTTATAGGTCTCCAATGATTCAGCCCCTGCCTAAATCTCTGACCACAACTCCATTCTCTTTACATCTTGCTCACTCACTCACTGGGCTCCAGTCACACTAGCTTCCTTTCTGTTTTGAACATATAGTTTTTCCTGCCTCAGGGCCTTTGCACATACTGTTGCCTCCAATTTACATATGGTTGGTTCCACAGCAACATTTGACTCAAACGTTATTTTGCTCCTAGAGGACTTTTCTTAACAGATTATCTAGTGGCAGGTAGTAGTAACACTTAGATTCCTCTGTATTATTTCTTTCATGACATTTATTACTATTTGAAATTGTTTATTCCTTTCTTATGTATTATCTTTCTCTGCAACTAGAAAGTACCATGGCAAAGCTCACAGGGGAGAAGAGAGNTTTTTTTTTTTTTTTTTGACTACTGGACAACCCAATCCTGAGATCAGCCCTCTCTCCAGAGCTCCCAGTCTAGGTATCTCTGCTTCCTGAACAAATGCAGCCTCACATGCAAACTAATCCTGGCATGTCCCAGGTCACCATTTCTTCCCCAGAGTAGGTCTTCCTCTTACATTTCCCATCCTGGTGAACAGTATCCTCATCTACCCAGTCACCCTAGCAGACACCTGGGGGTCATCCTAGAGTCCTCTTTTTAACTCCACTTCTCCCACTCAACCCATCATTCAAGTCTGGTTGATTTAATCTCCTCATCATCTCTCAAAACTACCCTCTCTTCTTCATTCCCAACGCTTCTGATTTGAGTTCACCTTTAGTATGACATGCTGGGACTTCTATAATCTGTGATACTCAAGTTACTTGAAGTCACCCTCTCTATATACAGCAGGTAACTTCATACCTTAATATCTTTGTTCTTGCTCTCTCCTTTTCATGAGCTGTGCTTCCCCTCTAGTTTCACATACCTCTTCCTAATTTGTTAAAAGTCAACTCTTGTACTACCTCCAGCAGGAATCCTCCCGTGATCCTAGGGTTGGGGTGCATGGCCTTTCTGCTTGGTCTCTTTCCACCTTTGCTATCTCTCTCATAACACTTGTAGTCTTATATGTTAATGAGCTGCTACCTTAAGTATCAAAACCAACACTTAGGGTCCTTCTCCCTACTGAGACACTTAGAGATAGGTATTGTCTATTAGCCTTCTTTTTGTCCTAAAAACTTAATAGAGCCAATTACTTGAGACACAGTGACTATCCTGTAACTATTCGTTGAAATGCTTCAGCATTCGAAATGGACAAAATAATATTATTCATGGGAGGGATAGATCAGCATTTCTCTGGATAGAGATATTGATGCTTCAATATTTCTGAGCCTTTTAATTTCTTTTGGTTGTACCACATATCATGTGGGTCTTAGTTTCTTGACCGGGGATGGAACCCATGCCCACTGCATCTGAAGAGCAGAGCCTTAACCACTGGACCACCAGGAAGTCCATCTGAGCCTTATAAAGGGTTATTCCCACTCCAGTACTCTTGCCTGGAAAATCCCATGGATGGAGGAGTCTTGTAGGCTGCAGTCCATGGGGTTGTTAAGAGTTGGACGTGACTGAGCGAGTTCACTTTCACTTTTCACTTTCATCCATTGGAGAAGGAAATGGCAATCCACTCCAGTGTTCTTGCCTAGAGAATCCCAGGGACGGGGGAAACTGGCGGGCTGCCGTCTATGGGGTCGCACAAAGTTGGACACGACTGAAGCGACTTAGCAGCAGCAGCAGCAGCAGCAGCCCTCTTTCTAGAATGTTTTCCTCCATTATTTTTTCTTTAAAAATTATAACAATCCTGCAAACTGTTGTCATAGAGAAAACAAAAGCTGAGATATCAGAGAGATCTGGCTTTAAAATCATAATTTCAAGTCCAATTAGTTGCATGACTTTAGGAAATTTAACCTCTTTGAGTCCCACTTTCCATAGTAATACTATGAAGTTGCTAATGTTTGTTTCTAGCTTGGTAAACTGGGATTCTGGTAAAAACATTAATCGATAGGGAAAGTGCTGGGGACAAAGTATGGAGGATGAAATTGGTAGTGGGGAATATGTGGCAATCCATTGGAGATGTCCCATAGGCTATGGGAAATAGAATATGGAGCCAATGGATGGATTTAGGAATCACTGGTAGTCAAATGCAAGATGAAACAAGGGAATAAATGAAGTAAATTAGGGAACTATGGAAGTTATGAAGAGAATCTGCCTGCAATGCAGGAGACCCAGGTTTGATCCCTGGGTTGGGAAGATACCCTGGAGAAGGGAATGGCTACCAACTCCAGTATTCTGGCCTGGAGAATCCCATGGACAAGAAGCCTAGTGGGCTACAGTCCACGGAGTTGCAAAGAGTTGGACACGACTGAGCAACTAACACACATGGAAATTATGAAGAACTGTTCTCACAGTATACTTGGATAGTCTTCTTAATCATCCCAGATGTAATTTAATAACTAATTGTATAATCATACTGTTAGGGAAATGATCAAGCCTACCAGACAGAAAAGTTCCATAGCTGCATTAGTTTCACGCACCAGTATGTTCCAGCACTCAGTAGAGTAACTGCCTGTAGAAGGAGCTCAGGGAACTTACTGAGTTGATGAATGACTGAATCTCACATCACACTCACCAATGGATATTCTAATCATATGCTTCTGAAATATGGTGACTAAAATAAATAGTAATGTGAGACTATAAGCTCCTAATAAAAATGTCCTGAGGTGAGGGTAAAAACAAAACCTTGTAAGTTCCTAGTGTGAGCCAGACCTTGTATCATCTGCTCCCACGCATGACTTCACTTCATTCCCATAATATGTTGTAGTACCATCACCGCTAAAACAAAAGATTTGCTCGTGGTTTGAAAAATCAGTGTGTCCCATCTTGGCAACATCCTTGATTTCTCACTTCCCTTCTGTCTTTTAAACCCAATTTATTTATAAGTCTGGTCAGCCCCATCCACAACACTATCTGAAATCTGTCCTCTTTTTCCATCTTAATTGTCACCTCCTTGATCTAAGGCACCATCATTTCCTGACTGGGCTTGAAATAACATCTTAATTAGTCTCTCTGTTTCTGTTCTTGCCTCTTTTCAATCTACATTCCACACATTAGAATTCCTCAATCAAAACAATGTCTTAAAACCATAAATCACATCAAATTTCTTCCTGATTAAAACTTACACTGGCTTCCCATGTTACTCAAATGCCAATGTATTTCTGTTCTTTATAGGTCTCCAATGATTCAGCCCCTGCCTAAATCTCTGACCACAACTCCATTCTCTTTACATCTTGCTCACTCACTCACTGGGCTCCAGTCACACTAGCTTCCTTTCTGTTTTGAACATATAGTTTTTCCTGCCTCAGGGCCTTTGCACATACTGTTGCCTCCAATTTACATATGGTTGGTTCCACAGCAACATTTGACTCAAACGTTATTTTGCTCCTAGAGGACTTTTCTTACCAGATTATCTAGTGGCAGGTAGTAGTAACACTTAGATTCCTCTGTATTATTTCTTTCATGACATTTATTACTATTTGAAATTGTTTATTCCTTTCTTATGTATTATCTTTCTCTGCAACTAGAAAGTACCATGGCAAAGCTCACAGGGGAGAAGAGAGACAGCTTTTAAATTATCTTGATTGACAAGCTATTAGAAAAATATAACCATAAAATAAGCTTCTTGTCTTAGCTTCTTTCATTCATTCACTCACTTTTACTTTAGAAGATTATTATTTTACAAGGCCTTTTGAATCTCTCTTTTCTTTAGCAACCAATAGTCAATGAAAGTGATTCTTTGACATTTATAGATTTAAAATTTATTGCTTCAGCACTCTGGGAGACCCCATGAGGCCACAACATAGTACCTTATGAGTTTGCTAAGGGATGAATTTAGTTACTTCCATGTAGCAGATGGTGAGTAACCTTAGCTTATAGTCTCATTCTTCTCAGTTATTCTATGTTCTCAAGGCAAGATAGTTACTTTGTCTCAATTTTATTAATAAACTGAATAAAAAAACATAGAGGTATTAAAAAATTAGGAAACTTAAGAGCATCTTTAATGTATCCTTTATGAATGTCAAGTTGTTTTTTCCCCAAACCTACGTCTATACACATTAAAGAAAGAGATGATAGATACTCCAACTAAATTGGTCTACCTGGCTAACTACAGCAATACCATGATTAATAACAAATGTTATGCCTCCAAAAAGCCTACTATTAATCTATAACCATCATAAAGACTGGCCACAGAAAAATGCAGAAACCATTTTAGACATGCAAATAGCTGAGTCACTGTGGTTTTTGGTAAAGGAGAGATTTCTATATTTAAAAACAAAGATATCATAATGGTTTTTAAAGTATCCTGCAAGCTGTGGATAATATATGCTATATAACTGTTGACTACTCCAGGAAAGAGAAGGAAGTTGAACACTAAACAATCAGAAGTAGCCCTGAAGCCCAGTGGGGATAGAAAGGAATAAATGAACTCAAGGGCAAGGGATGAAAGAGGGACTCTTCCATTCTCTGTGTGTATACCACGGTCTCAGAGTTGTGCTAGGTACTGGACAGATGACCAAGCTAGCACATAATGTGTTCTCTACCCTCAGTGGCATCATGGACTTTATGACAGAGACCTTACCTCATGAGTGAGACAGTTAGGATGTCCACACGGCAATGTGTGGTAACACGCCCAGTGGGTACAGTTCAGGCAGTAGGTACATCTGAGGCTAGATTACGATGAAAATGAAATGCTAGAGAATGTGCTTATAAAGGACAACAGATAGGTGAAGATACAGTGAAGACAATTTTTAGAACAACTAATCTGGTAGCCAAGGGCAAGGGAGTTTAGGAGAGGAAGACATCAAAGGCAGACAAGTTAGAAAGCTCTTGCAGAATGCCAAATGTGAGAAAATGAGAGCCTGGACTGGTGTGGTTGTCATGGAAACAGAGCCATGCTTGAATATGAGAAGCATCATGAAGAAAAAAACAGCTCTTCGTTATCTTTGTGTGACTTTCCAAATACATGTAGCTTATTATGTCCTCCTTTATATAACTTGCTGATACAAAACTGTCAGAGAAAATATTCTTTACCAAGTCAGGGGAAAAGGCACAGTACAGAGAAAACACCCATGATACATGAATACTGTGTCTCTCTAAAAAGTTGCTGACTTTCAGGTACAAAGTTGGTTAAAAGATCAATTGGTTTGGTCACTTTCTCTGAAAGTCTGATTCTTAATGGAGTTCAAACCATAATATATTAAGCTGAACTAAGCAGAAGCTGATCCAGTAGCACTGTTCAATTGTCTAGGGACACCCTGGTTATCACTGAATGAGCACTAAGTGAGAATGTAAGGTCTAGTACGTAAACTGCCTTCTCTACAAAAACAAAGAACACTTCATTCACAGCTTCTTTCCTTCACACTGAAGAACAAACATGACAGGGAAGTTTCTGAAGGAATGATAAAAGAGAAAGCAGAGACTGGCGCTGTCTTAGCATCTTGCCTAGTCCCTTGAGGGCACCTGGAAGATACCCTGCAGTTTGCTGCTTCCTTCCCATCTCCATCGCTCCAGCCTTGGTTAAAGAAGCCTTCGTTATTTCTCCCCTTAACCGTGTTCTAAGTAGTCTCCATATTTATTACCAATCTCGTCACATTTCAGTCTCTCTCACTGTCTCCAAAATCATCTTCCAAAATGTCCTATCCAATTCTATACCTGTTTAAGGGTACCGTCAGGTTCAAAGGTTAGCACACAACCCTAACCATAAGACATCTTTTAGACAATCTAGACCTAGTCTACCATTCCAGTTACATCTGTTACCTTAACACCATGTTCAACGTTCTCATGAAGGTTCTTCTCAAATGTATCACACATCGTGATGTTTCTGCTCCTTACATACGCAGTTCTCTTTACCTAAACTATCACTCCTTGTCTTCTCTCGCTAATCTCTCCAAACTCAAATGTCACTTTACCTTTCAAGTTATCTTTGTCATTCCCTCCCTCCTCCTTTGCATCCTGTCCCATTTGTTCAGGACCATATTTGTACACTTGTCTGTCTCCTCTGCTTCCCCTGGAGATTGACTACAACATACTCAGCATTGCGTCTTCACTACCCAATAACTCCTAGTCACTGTGGTCACAGATCATTTAAGTAAATGTTGAGGAAATGAATGAATGACTGAATCTCAAATGAAGAAGTGAGCTATAGATATGTTAAAATATGAGCTTAATTTTTAAGGACATGTTAGAAAAGACTGATGCTGGGAGGGATTGGGGGCAAGAGGAGAAGGGGACGACAGAGGATGAGATGGCTGGATGGCATCACTGACTCGATGGACGTGAGTCTGAGTGAACTCCAGGAGTTGGTGATGGACAGGGAGGCCTAGCGTGCTGGGATTCATGGGGTCGCAAAGTGTTGGACACGACTGAGCAACTGAACTGAACTAAACTAGAGGATGGTAAGTATCTATCTCTTTTACTGAAACTCTGTATTTGTAAGACATTGCTGCACACTAAGTTGCTTCAGTCTTATCCAACTCTATGACAACATGGACTGCAGCCCTCCAGGCTCCTCTGTCCAAGGGATTCTCCAGGCAAGAATACTCGAGTGGATTGCCATTTCCTTCTCCATTGTAAGACATTAAAATTTGTCAAAATGAAAGCAGGATTTCTAAAAGAAGAATTTAAGGATTTCTAAAAGAAGAGAGGAAAATACATGATAAAGCAGTGTAAATACCATAAAAAAATAAATAAAACTCAGTATTACTTAGCACTATGCTCACGATTATTTGGTAGTTTCTTCAGAAACAAGCTTAATTGGGGGAGGGTGGGGGCTCAGTCATCAGGCTGACTAGTTCCCTGGCGGCAGGTACATCAACGGACAAATCTACATACTTTGCAGGATGGACACAAACGGAAGCCCAGAAGTTATGTTTATGTTTGAATTTTAATGTGCAAAATACATTGGGAAAGGGCATGTTAAATAAAACAATTGAAATAAATTGATTGGTAGCTTCTTTCAAGGCTCATCCTTTAAAATGGAGTTGGTTCACCCAGTCAAATGTTTGGAGATTATGTAGAAGCCTAGTAGGTGATCAACACCCACTCTGCTCCCCACTCCTCTCCTCCGCCTCCATCCATCTCTGGGCTGCCTTCCTTTCCATGTGTTTCAATTGGCATCCTAGCAGGTCTGTCTATTTTTGGCTTTGTACCCAGGTTCCTAGAACTCACTTTAGGCCAGCCTTACCTGATGGCCCAGGCTTGTTTCAGTCACCCTCTTCAGTTCATCTGCTTAACCCGCTACCTTTCTAGTATAATAATACTACCTCTGGGTAGATGACACCCCCACTACCAATCCCATACCTGCTGGGGCCAGCCTCTCCCACTTCCTACCACAACTTATCACAAGAGGAGAAATCTCAAATTGGTGACGTTGAGGTGATGTCAAAGAAAGAAAAGAAATCTGAGGTAAGGTAAATACAATAAATGGACCAAGAGCACTAAAGTGAGAGAAGAACAGAATAAAAGTAGTAAAAATCTATAGTTGCTCAAAAAGAGAAAAACACTGAAGATGTGAAGATATGCACTCTCCTCTCAATTATCAACAGCGAATGATGGCACTAATATCAAACTGAGGATTAACACACATTTGAATGTGAATTGTAATTCTACTTGAATAGCTCACTTATTAGGAAAAACCTTAGTTTAATAATTGAAGTCATTTAGTGAAGAGCTGACTCAGAAAGCACTAGGAAAGCATTTAGATTTCTTATCTGATATTCCCAAATGTCCCACTCCCACCTAGAATACCCACAAAAAGTGTAATCCTGCCCATGATGCAAAGTGCCACCAGCACAGACATGCGGAAAACACGTCTCACCCAGGAAACGGTAACAAATGAACAGGCTCGTTTCAAAGAGCTCCCCTCAAGTTCCTTAAAAGGCACTTAAGTGAAGCAGGTATTTAAAAGCACTTATTTTAGCAAATGCCAACTAAAAATTGTTGCCTGCCGTCTGGTTCTACAAGAATGAAGTCACTGGCCACTGCAGTCATGGACCTTCAACACACCCTGAAAGGAGTTCAGGGAGGAGACGGGGAATGCAGCACTCTGTGCTCTGGGGGAACCTGAGAACAGGCCTTCAGATGGTTAGACTATTTTCAGGAGACTTTATGAGACAGATTTCTCACATCCTCTCATATCTAGAAAAGCACTAAAATCATTAACAGACACAGCTGTTCCTCGTGACTAGCAGTAACCTTCCTGTGACTAGCAGTAAACTTCTGCCAAAACTGCACTTGACTTCATGTACCGCCTCTTCACCAAAATCACGTATGTACTGACCTCCTCCCTCACCTCTTTGGAGCAGTTTCTCAGAGCTACTGGAGAGACTGTATCCCAGGCTACAGCTCTCATTTGCTCTAAAGTTTAATTCACAACCCTTATATTGTGCTTCCCCCTCGCCCCGTGGTCATAAGTAGGCTATAATGCAACAGTATTTCTTAAGTTATCTCTATTTAGGACTGTAATGTAAAAACGGAGGAAGGTAAATGATGACAGAGGTCAGATGTAAGCCTGACCTGCAAAACATGCAGCTCTACAACGAGTAAAAGGCCATGCTCAGACAGAAAGCAGACAAGTCCAAGGAGCACGCGGCTCATCTGGGTCTACTTCTGTTTAGCCAGCGTAGAGATAGGTAATGAGAACCACCCATGTGAAGAGTGTAAAAGCTTTTTAGGAATGGACTAAGGTATCTGAACTCCATTTTCAGTCTTTAGGAGTCAGTGAAGTCCTATTAAATATAGGAAAAAAGGATGTAAACAGTGTCTGGGCCTGTACTTGACACTAGTAAAGTGAATTGAGGGAAATTTTAATCAGTGTGTAATTATTTAAATTAAAAATACTTAATTTGGGAAACATGAGACTTTTGTATTCAAAAGAAAGGCGTTTTTAACATATATAGTCTATGTGAAAAGATCTGTATTTACTGGATAAACAATCAACAAATATTAAAAGAAGCAAGGGTTAGTGTGGTTTCCTTCTCTCCAATGTAACACTTGAAAACAAAGCATAGATCTTTAGGGGAAAAACAAAACTACTTCAAATACTGCTTTCAAGGAGGTGCAATCTACTTAAATACAACAACTGCAAAAAGGATGAGGTAAATCCTGTGGCCCTTTGCTTCTCTGTGCATCAATCCTGGAATGAGAATGCTTACTGAACATGCAGAAACTCAGGTGCCGCTCTGGGGGATAAAAAGTAAGCTTCTGGCCATCTCTAAGAAATAAACAGTCTAACTGGAGAATGCAGAACAACTACATATGAAATAGCTAAATAAAACAAAAGAGTTAATGATGCATTTTGTAATTGCAGTAGATGCTCATTTCATGCAGAAAGAGTCAGGGATCATTCTTTAAACAGGGTAGGACTTAAGCTAGAACATGGGGCTAGGAAGGCTCTGTATAAATACAGCAAAAGGGACACGATATGTGAAATAAAGATGGTTTCAGGATACAGTGCTAGAGTTTAGCTCAAAGACTCAATGAAAGAATAACACTCAGGGACATGAGAGATGTGCAGGTCATTATCTATGTAAATGGCGCCCCCTGAGGCTGTATGTCCATAGTTGCCTTATCCACACATGAATAATGATCAGGACAGGGGTCAGATGGGGTGGGAGGGAGGTTTAACAGAGAAGGGACTTATGTATACCTATGAATGACTCTTGCTGATGTATGGCAGAAAACAACACAATATTGTAAAGCAATTATCCTCCAATCAAAAATAAAACTTTAAACAATAATGATAAAGATAATAATGAAAAAGAAATGTCAAGGGACTCTGAAAACATTATACAAGGGGGCTCAAGATTTAAAACTGGAACTTGAGCTAGGAAAAATTTAGAAATTATCTTCTTTGGAAATTGAATTTATGCAATTCAAAAATTCAGAAGGCCCAAAGACAAATCTATTGCTAAAAGCTGAGGAAAAAGAAGAACTCACCAACGGTCCTGAAGAGTAGAAAACTGGGGAAGAATCAATCGTACCATCGCTGCAGAATGCCTTTTTTCTCCCGATCAGTCTAACTAGAGAGTTATGACTAAGTGGGAAGTAGACAATGAAATCTTCTGATCATATATTCAACCAGCTGCTTTTCTGAGCAGCTTCTCCATCTTAAGACACAAAATTGCATGCATGTGCGCTCAGTTGTGTCTGACTCTTTGCAACCCCATGGACTATAGCCCGCGAGGCTCCTCTGTCCATGGAATTTTCTAGGTAAGAATATTGGAGTGGGTTCACATTTCCTCCTCAGAGGATCTTACTCATCCAGGGATCAAACTTGCGTCTCCTGTGTTTCCTGCACTGGCAGGCAGTTTCTTTACCACTAAGCCACCAGGGAAGCCCATGTTGGAATCCAGTACCCAGCTTCAATTTCAAGTTTCAAAATTAAACGTATTACGTAAAGAGTACTCCTTAATAGATATAGGGCTGTTTAGGTGATTGCTTTCTTCTTGAATGAGCTCTGGCAGTTTGTATTTTTTGAGGAATGTGTCCATTTCATCAAGCTGTCAAATTTACTGTCACAAAGTAGTTCATAATCTTTTACTATCCTTTTTAATGTTTGTAAAATCTGCGGTGACATCATCTTTCTCATTTCTGTTCCTGGTAATTTTGTCTTCTCTAGTTTTTTTCCCTGGTCAGTCTGCTGATAAGTCTTTATTAGGTGCATAAACATTTATCATCTTGACATGTGTTCTGTTTGTTTGATCTACTCTTTCCCTCTTTTCTTTCCCTGCTTTTTTATTTCTTTTGTCTGCACTGGGTCTTCGTTGCAGCATGTGGACTGTAGAGCGCAAGGGCTCAGTAGTTGTGGTGTCCGGACTTGGTTGCCTCAGAGCACGTGGAATCTTAGTTCCCTAACCAGGGATTGAATCTGCGTCCCTTGCACTGGAAGGCAAATTCTTAACGACTGGACCACCAGGGAAGTCCTTCTTGTTTCTTTTAGATTAAATTTTTTTGGTTCTATTTTATTTCTTTCATTGGCTTACTAGTTGTAATTCTTTGTTATTTTAGTAGGGTTTCCCTTGTGGCTCAGCTGGTGAAGAATCTACCCGCAATGTGGGAGACATGGGTTTGATCCCTGGGTTGGGAAGATCCTCTGGACAAAGAAACAGTTACCCACTCCAGTGGGTAATTCTGGCCTAGAGAATTCCATGGACTATCCAATGGGGTCACAAAGAGTCAGACACGACTGAGCAACTTTTACTTCACTTAGGATTTCTTTAACTTATGATATTATACACTTCACATACAGTATACATGCTGTACAATGGTCATACTACCATTTCTTCCCTCCTGGCTTTTATTCAATTCCAAGTATCCCATGCTTTCTGAAAGGTCACTTATAGCACTTCACTTTTATGAAAGACTCACATTAGCATCTGTTTTCACTAACTAAAGAAACAGAAAGAGGACTTTCATTTTTAAAAAAAAAAAAAAAAAAGTCAAAAAGCAAAACCAACATTAAGCATTTGTTTTGCAGCAAGCTGAGCAGTTATGGAGGCACCACACACCCCAAGGAGAGAGAGTGGCATCGCCAAAGCTCCTTATCTGGGAACTAGACTCAGCATCAAGTCACCATAGCTCTGAACTGTGTCTGTGAGCATCTGCTTCATCTCAATTACTGCACAATACAGAGTTATTCCTTTTGTTTAAACAGTGAATTATATTTTAGAGATAATTAATCAAGAAAAGGTTTTATATATTCACTCCTCAGCCAAAGGACTTCCTTTAACATTTTCAGCAATTCGTATTTGCTAGTGATGAATTCATTCAGGTTTTGTGTATCTTATTTTGCCTCAGTTTTTTTAAAATAAGTTTCCCTTTCTTGTTTATACTTTAAAGATGCTGTTCTACTGTCTTACTGCTAGCATTGTTTCTAAACAGAAATCTGCTAAATATTGATCTTTGTTCTTTTATAGATATTATGTCTTTTTTCTTTGGCAATTTAAAGATTTTCTCTTTATCACTGGTTTTGAGCAATTTGATTATGACATGCCTTGGTGCATTTTTATTCATGTTCCTTTTGCTTGGTATTTAACTGAACTTGAATGTGTGGATTTTATAGCTTCCGTCAAATTTGGAAAAACATCAGGCATCATTTTTTCAAATGTTTTTCTGCCCCTTTTCCCTTCTTTCTTCTTTAGGGACCCCAATTTCACACCCAAGAGGCTTTTGCAGTGTCTAACAATTCATTATTCCTTTCTTTTTAAAACTCCCATCTTCACTTTAAATTTTGCATAGTTTCAACTGTTATGTCTTTAAGTTCATTAATCTTTTCTTCTATAATATCACATCTACCATTAATCTCATTTACTATTTCCTAATTCTATTAAACATAGTAATTTTTATCTCCGGAAATTCAACTTGGGTCTATTTTTTAATATCTTCAAATTCTTTGCTTAACTTTTTGAACCTATGAAATAAGTCATAATTACCATGTTAATGTCTCTGCTAATTATAACACCTGGGCACATCTTGATCAGTTGGTTTTTCTCTTCACTATGGATCAAATTCTGCTTTGGCCATATTCATAAAGGTGATTCTAAGATGTTATAAAGCAACATTTCACAACCATGGGTGATTTTGCTTCCCAGGGGACATTTGGTACTGTCTGGAGACATTTTGTCTTCACTGGTGAAGTGCCACCTGTCACTCTAGAGAAACTGGATGGAAAGTGGTTTATACACTGAACTGACCAAGTACAGTGATATGATGCCTCAGAGTTGGAAACTCTAGCCTGTCCCCCCAACAGAAGGATACACAGGGTCTATATTTTTCATAAGTATCTCGCATTAAGACTTCTCAGCCAAAATATGGAGACAGTCAAGAGGAAAAGATCAAATGAAGGATGTTGCCTTCACACTCAAACTTGTGGTTTTAGAGCTGGCCTCCCTGAAATCATTAATAAAATGGGATAAGATGAGGATGGACCACTAAAAACAAACAAACAAATACTACGAGACTTAAGAATCATGTTTAAAAGAAAGATTTGGGTTTTTATTAGTTTACTCATAATGAACTGACTGGAAGCAAAAATCCCAAAGCCTACAAAAATACTGAGGAGATTAATTTCCAAAAGGCTGGCCTAAATAAAACCAGCTTATGTAGTGATCATTAAAACAACTCTCAAGCTTCCAAATCTCCACAAGGAGGAGGTCACCTCTGAAAACTGTACAATCCCCAAGGAGGGTGTACTCTTGAACACTAACTTAGATGTCTTCAGAGGACAGTGGATAACAGCATGGCTATTGGAGATGAGAATCAGCGGGCAGCCAGGAAGGCTTGTCTAACTGCTGGAGGAGGGAACCTTGGATGTTTCTGTGGACCACTGATTACACTGTGTTTCCCATTTATCCCTTTTCAAAATGAGAGTTTTTATTGCACTTAGACTTTTCCCTATCACGCCTGCACACTAGATGTGAGATGAAAAAGATACCTTGTCACTGAACTGTGAGGAACCATCCCAGGGACCCTTGCCTCTGAGCAGATAAAGTAACTAAATGGGAGCCTTTGAATGTCTCACTTGGGAGGGAGGGAGGGAGGGAGGGTCTACGTGTGGGGAAAAAGGTGATCACAGACATTGAATGGCCAAAGGGCTGGCAAACTATGATTGACTTTGTTAACTGTTCTGTAAAACATTTCCCCCTTCTTCCACAGACATAACTGCTTTAACAGGATACGTGACTGCTGCGGTACAGACTGTATTTCTCTGTTCCCTTGCAGCTCAGTGTGGTGTGGACAAACATTTTGTCATTGGAACATGAGCAAAAGTAATATATTCAAACTACTCACTATTTGCTTAGAATAAAAATTCTCATTCTTCATTTGCTGAAAATGTCCCCCTTCTCTGAGGTGGAACTTGGATGTGGCACTGATCTAGTCTTAACCATGTATATGAGGACAACATCCTGGAGACAGCAGAGCTGTAAAATTACCTAAGTCGTCTATAGAGCAGGTGCCCGCCTTTCTGGGCCAGTCTTTCTCTTTTTGGACTGGTACGTACGTGTGAGAGAAATAAACTACCTTATTTAAATCACCACATTTTTCATGGTTTCTCGTTCGTGTGCTCTTCTGCTTTCTAAATAGCAGCTTAGCCTACACCCTAATTAATCAAAGTTACCTAGGCCGCAAGTAACTGATTTTGTTATAAATTCATCTGGCTATGCCAAACCCAGATTTCCTCAGTCAAAGGAAAACAGCAAAGGAGAAAAAAGACCAAGACTATGAAGTTTTTGGTGATCGTATTTCCAGTAAAGAGAGTATATTTTAACCTTTTCTCAACCTGCATAAACCAAGTATCAAATTTTTATGTGCTTCAGTTGAATCTCCTCTGACTGATTCTCCTATTGTGATAGTATCTATCGATTTCCACAGTGAGTCATCAACCCTGTCAGCACCTTAATGAACAAAATTAGTCTATTTCACGCTGAAAAGCAATGCCAGCAACTCTTGCAGATAAAAAGGGTCATAAAAACTTCTTGGGCAGCGACATCCTCTCCCAACATCTCTTGATAGTATCTCCCTATGATCAGCCCACACACAATGATTGGTCGGAGTGAAACAGAGCTTGAGTAGGGCATTAAACGGCATTCAGGGATGACTCTATACATCTTAATGGCCATGAAAGAAGAAATGGATAGGCTGAGTTTAGGAATCAAATATTATTCTAGCCAGTTAACGGCAGAGAATATTCTAATTTCATGACCATTCTTCTTCTTTTAAAAAAAAAATTATTTATAGGCTGTGCTGGGTCTTTGTTGTGGCATGCAAGCTCTCTAGTTGCGGCTAGCAGGCTTAGCTGCAGCATGTGGGACCTCAGTCCCCTGACCAGGAATCAAACCCGCATCCCTTACACTGGAAGGTGGATTCTTAACCACTCAACAACCAAGGAAGCCCTCATGATCATTCTTGATAGCTAGTTGGTTTTCATTAGCCTAAATGCAATTATTTGTTGACATAACAATTGCTCCTAGTTTCCCTGGCTCTGTTTCTGTCCTATTCAACCAGTGACGTTTCAAAATTGGGATAACTATCTTTAAACATGCAACTGAAGGAGTTTAAAACACACTACCCTAAAATACGGCATCTTGGAATGCTGAATACTTTAAGCTGAAGGAGTCTGAGAAAGTGGCCTTTTCCCACCCTCCCTCAGAGCTTCCCCCATCTTTCTCCTCTGAAGCAGATCATAACACCCTCATGTGAGAGGTATCCTTCTACACCTGGAAGGAAAAACATCGTTATCTCCCAGAGATAAGAAATTCAGACAAACAGGTCTTATAATATTTTTCTCAGTTAATCATACTTCTCCATAACTGCTCACTTTTCATGAAACCTAGCAAGAAAACACTCAAGTTTAACTGGTTCTTCAGGTCTTCACTTTCTTTTGAAGGCTCCTATGTTGTGTAAAACATATTAAATAAATTTGTAAGCTTTCTTCTGGTTGTAATCTGTCTTTGTCAATTTAGTATTCAGATCCAGGCACGGATTCTATGAGGGTCGAGGAAAACTCTTCCACCCCTACTTAGTCTTCAAACAATACAGATAGAAAATTTTTTCATTCATGGTACAATGTCAACATAGATTTGAGAAATGGAAGTTGATTTTATTACAATTTAAGAATGCCCTGCTACGCAATGTGAAAAAGCATGGAATTTGGGCTGGGAGCTCTGGGATTGAGTATCAAATGGGAGTGGTAATCTCTTCTTCACACGGTAACTGTAAAGTGTAAAATACCTACACATCTATAGTTTAATGATTAAGAATTAATTCAATAGTTTAAGACAGGCCCAGTTCTGAGGCTGGTGTGTCATTCACCTAAAGGAATAACTTGAGCCAGGTTATTCAATTTCTCAAAGCCTTTGTTTCCGCATCTGTAAATGAGGATATGGACTCAACAATCTTTGTAAGATCACTATTGAAATGAAAGGTTATACATTATGATAAGTGAAATAAGTCAGTTACAAGACATATACTATATAATTCTACTTATATGGGGTAACTAAAGTAGCCACATTCATAGAAGAACAGTAGAATGGTGGCTGCTAGCTGACTGGGGCAGGGAGAAATAGGAAGCAATTATTTAATGGGCTGAGAGTTACAACTTGGGAACATGAGAAAGCTCTGGAAATGGACAGTAACGACGACTGCACAACAGTGTGAATATATGAACGTCAGTGAACTACATGCTTAGGAACAGTACAAGTGGCCAACTTTATGTTATGTATATTTTACTACAATTTTTTAACAAAGAAAAGAAATTGGGCTTCCCTGGTGGCTCAGTGATAAAGAATCTGCCTGCCAATGCAGGAGACAGGTTCGATCCCTGGTCTGAAAAGATCCCACACGCCACAGAGCAACTAAGCCTGTGAACCACAGCTACTGAACCTGTGCTCTAGGGCCTAGGAACTGCAACAACTGAGCCCACGTGCCACAGCTACTGAAGTCCACATGCCCTAGAGCCTGTGCTTTGCAGTAAGTGAGGCCACTGTGATGAGAAGCCCACATGCTACAACCAGAGGAGCTCCCACTCAGCAAAACCAGAAAAAAGCCTGTGCAGCAAAGAAGACCCAGCACAGCCAAAGATAAATAAATAAAACTATTTTTTTAAAAAGAAAAAAATTAAAAGTCATAAAGATTAGTTTAAAAGTACAGCATCAGGTATATTTTAAGTGCTTTACAAATAATAAGTGTGTAACAATTTTATTATTTAGTTTTAAAGTGAATTTAAGAGTTCATCATAAATGATAAATGTACAATTAGAGAATTTCAGATGACAGTCATTAAACTTGTTAAAATATGGATCTAACATTTTACTTGGGTGTCTGGAAACACCTGGTAAGAATAATGGAAATACAGAGGTGTATCCTGACTCATCTGAAAAGACCCTGATGCTGAGAAAGATTGAGTGCAGGAGAAGGGGACAACAGAGGATGCGATGGCTGGATGGCATCACCGACTCAATGGACATGAGTTTGGGTAGGCTCTGGGAGTTGGTGATGGACAGGGAGGCCTGGTGTGCTGCAGTTCATGGAGTCGCAAAGAGTCAGACACGACCGAATGGCTGAACTGAACTGATGCACTAAACATACACCCTCACATTTACACATGCATACAATGACATTTCACTGGTTTAGTACAAATGAACTGTTCACATTCAAGCATGCTGCTAAAAGGGGCTTTTAAGTAAGATTATAAACAGTTTGTTGGTATTCATTCCTAATTATAATAGATTGATTATTTTTTTGCATCTAACTTTATTATATTGCTCTCAAAACTCTTTTTTGTAAGAGAGACAAACATCAACTTCAGCCAAAGAGTTAAACAACAAATGTGGTAATAATTCCTATCTATTCACTAGAGGACTGAGATGACTGTGTATAGCATATATAGTGGTTGTATATGTGTATATATAGATATGTGTACAGACACATTCACTTATACACACATACACACACACATATATATATAGCAAAAATTAGCANGCTCCTATAATATACTCCTCAGGAACCTACCAGTAATTCTCAAGGCCCCACTGAGCAGATGCTACAATACTACAGATGGGCATTGCGATGGAGGAGCATGGAGACAAAACAGACACATTAGCAACTGCTAACAATGAAAATAAGCACCATCCATTTTCTAAGTGTGACTGAATGTTTCCTCTAACTGCACATGTGTTTTCCTTTCCTCAAGTTCCCTCGCTATCACTTTTAGATAATTTAATTTTGAATGCTTGACCACAGTGTAGCAGATGCTTGGCACCACACTGGGGTCACCAGGGGAGTTTTTAAAAATACTGATGCTTGGGGTCCCTTGATGTTCAAATAAAACTGTTCTATAACAACTCAGAATCAGAAAATGTTCAAAGCTGACTCTAGTTACAGGAGATTCTGATGCAGAGTTAAGACTGAGGATCTTTGCTCTGTACATTAATAGCTCAATGTCTGGCAGGCCATGGTCCATGGGGTCGCAGAGAGTTGGACACGACGGGAGCGACTAAGCATTCATGTACTTCTTACCCTCCTGGTTCTGGAACTGCCTGCATCAGATTTAGAGGGTAGGGGGATGGCTGAGAGGAAGAATTTGGAAATGTTCAATTTAAACAAATCACTTGGGATTCAGGTGGTTCCAAAGTACACTAACGATTAATAATCACTTTGAGTTCTGCTGTTGCTGCTGTTCAGTCGCTAAGTCGTGTCTGACTCTTTGCAACTTCATGGACTACAGCACACAGGCCTCCTTGTCTCTCACCATCTCCAGAAGTTCACCCACGTTCATGTCCATTGAGTCAGTGATCTATTGCTGAAGGGACTCACAATACTGTGATATAGCTAAAATAAATTGGGATAGTCTCTTACTGAAAATTGGTGGGAAGATTTTTTTCTTTGAAGAAGGAGAAGGAAAAGCAAGAAAAAGAGATTTGCTTCTATACATTAAGAGGACTGTCAGACACTACTTCAAACAACTTAAGGAAAGGGACTGTGTGTCCACTGTTGTATCCACATCATTAAGCACAGGGTCTAGCTCACAACAGGTGTCCAAAAGTCATTTGCTAAATGAACACATGAATGAATGAATGTTGTTAGTATACAATGTGTTTTACTGGGTCCATTCCCAGAAGGAATGGTAGATGAGTTGGTAGGTAACAAGTGGAAGATTACAAAATGACTGGTTATTACAGGTGAGAAAACAAGGATGTCCTAAAATGGTATAGGAAGAGGTTATTTTAGCTGTAGAAGGGTACTGGATAAGGAAGCAGGTTGAGACACACAGGACATGGCTTATTAGAGAGTTCTCAGCCTACTGACAGCAGGGTAACCTGGAAGGTTTAGAAGGAGGCCAAAATATGAAATACAAAAGATTATTTCTCCTATGAAATACCACACAGATTTCTGGAAAGATGATTCCATGATACAAAAATCAGGCTTACTGCAGCAGGCTAATACATGAGAGAAGTTTGGTTAAAGAAAGAGATGTTTCAGTTCAGCATGTAAATTCTGTTTGATATCCAACTCAGAATCACACAAGCTAAACTGGAAAAAAAAAGTAACACATATGTATTTTCTATTTCTCATGTAATGTGAAATATTTCTTTCTAAAAGTTGAACACTGAAGTAAACAGAGTAAGCAGAGGCAAATGAATAATCTCTGAGAGAAAAAAATTTCAATTAAGCAAGTAGATTACATAAACCCAGAGACATACAAAAAGATACTTTAAAAAAAAAAAAAGTAAAATCTTCCCTCAAAGTCAACTATATTTCAATATAGCTGAAAAAAAAAGTGCTAGGGTTTCCTGTAAATCTAGTCTGAATCACAATGATGACAAATAAAAAATTCACATGTATGAGTAAAATGATGTTTTTCTCAGAATAAGGGGAAGAATTTTACTATTCCTTATGCATAGTGATTCTGATTTTTTGCAATCAATTTATCACTCTACAGAAATGGAGATGCAAGTAATAAAAGTCTTCTGAAAGAAGGTAAATGAGATCAGGAATAAGACAAAGACATGGGCACTTTTATTCAATGTTGTAGTAGAGTGTTGTACTGAGCCCCGTCCTTCCCATGAAGCATCTAGGTCATAGCTGGTGTAGCTAAGTGCCTTGAGCACCACCCAACCTTTGCAGAGGCTGAGCCACAAGCAGAATGGTAGAGCTTCCCAAGCCCACCTGAGCAGAGCAGGTGGAGCGGCAACTGGGTTGGACAAGCACCCTAAGCCTTGTCCTCCTCACACAGCAAATGAGTCACAACATGGTCGGGTAAGTGCTCTTAACCCTGCCCACTTCACACAGAGCTGGGACAGGTGAGCACCCTGGTCCTGCCCTCCCTACACGGCAGCCCAGCAGAAACTAAGCCTGGCCAGTGCCCTGAGCCCCATTCTCCCTGTCAGCAAATGGGCCACAATTGAGCAGGTGAGCGCCTAGAGTTCCATTCTCCCCTCACTGCATCTCAGCCTTTTCATAAGCAGTGGGTGCATGCAGCCCTCATGACAGACACCCACAGAAGGCCTGGCTTGAGTGACCACGGGAGACTGTGCTTCTAGGCCACAGGGAACATCTCCTTCCCAAGTCTTTCAAGACTGAGGGAGACAGCCATTTTACCTATACATGCAGACAAACACAGAGAGACAGGCAAAATGAGGAGATGGAGGACTGTGTTCCAGACCAAAGAATGTGGCAAACCTCCAGAAAAAAAGACCTTAATGAAATGGAGATAAGCAAGCTACCTGATAAAGAGTTCAAAATAATGATCTTAAAGATGCTCATTGATCTTGGGAGGAGAATGGAAGAATATAGAGAGAATTCAACAAAGAAATAGAAAATATAAGAAAGACTCAAACAGAAACTACAGTCAACTGAAAAACACACTAAAAGGGTTCAACAGCAGAACAGATGAAATAAACGCAAGCACAAATCACCGAGCTAAAAGAGCAATGGAAAACACCCCACAGAACAGCAAAATCAAAAAAGAATTAAAAGAGGTGAGGAAATTTAGGGGCCTCTGGGTAGAAGATCAAGTGGAGTAACAGTCACATGAGAAGAAAGAATAAGCCAGAAGGATTATTTGATGAAATAATGGCTGAAAACTTCTCTAATCTGGGGAAGGAAACAGTCATCTAGACCCAGGAAGCCCTGAGAGTTCTAAACAGGATGAATCCAAAGAGAAACACACTGAGACACATTATGGTTAAAATGGTAAAAGTTAAGGATAAACAGAGACTTTTAAAACTGGCATGAGAAAAGCCATTAATTACTTAAGGAAAACTCCATAAGGCCATCAGTAGACTTTTTTCATCAGAAATTTTACATGCCATAAAGGAGTGACATAACATATTAAAAATGCTGGTAAAAAACAAACACACACACACACCAACAACCTGCCAACCCAGAATTCTCTACTGGCAAAGTTACCATTCAGAATTAAGGAGGTATCACGAGTTTTCCAGATAAGCAAAAGCTAAAGGAATTCATCACCAGTAAATTGGCCTTATTAAAGAGATGTTAAAGGGACCTCTCTAAACTTAAAAAGTGCTAATNAAGGATTATTTGATGAAATAATGGCTGAAAACTTCTCTAATCTGGGGAAGGAAACAGTCATCTAGACCCAGGAAGCCCTGAGAGTTCTAAACAGGATGAATCCAAAGAGAAACACACTGAGACACATTATGGTTAAAATGGTAAAAGTTAAGGATAAACAGAGACTTTTAAAACTGGCATGAGAAAAGCCATTAATTACTTAAGGAAAACTCCATAAGGCCATCAGTAGACTTTTTTCATCAGAAATTTTACATGCCATAAAGGAGTGACATAACATATTAAAAATGCTGGTAAAAAACAAACACACACACACACCAACAACCTGCCAACCTAGAATTCTCTACTGGCAAAGTTACCATTCAGAATTAAGGAGGTATCACGAGTTTTCCAGATAAGCAAAAGCTAAAGGAATTCATCACCAGTAAATTGGCCTTATTAAAGAGATGTTAAAGGGACCTCTCTAAACTTAAAAAGTGCTAATAAATAATGAGAACATATAAAATTAAAAATCAATCTAAAGGCAAATAAATACTAAAGGTAGTGGATCAGTCATTTAGATAGCATATACGAAGGCTGAGAGAAAATTATTAAATAAAATTAAAGTACAATAATTAAGATATACATAGTAAACTAAAAAGGTATGAAATGTGTCATTAAAAATATAAGACATATGGAGAGTATATATATATAGGATGTTGTATGTAAACCTCATAGTAACCACAAAGAAAAAACTTATGCTATTAATAAATACACAGAAGAAAATGAGAAAGAAATCTAATACTAAAGAAAATCACCAAAAAATCAAGGGAAAAGAAGAGAAAGAGAAGAAAAGAACAGAGCGGAGCTACAAAAATGACCTGAAAAATTAACAAAATGACAGTAAGTCAATTGTTGTTGTTCAGTCACTCAAGTTATGGCCAACTTTTTTGCAACCCCATGGACTGTAGCCTGCCAGGCTACTCTGTCCATGGAATTTTCCAGGCAAGTTTACTGGAGTGGGTTGCCATTTTCTCTGTCAGGGGATCTTCCCAACCCAGGCTAGAACCCATGTCTCCATGTCTCCTGCACTGCAGGCGGATTCTTTATGAAGCGGTAGAGAGAGGAGAATTTCTAATAATAGCACATAGGTGTACTGTAGTACTTACTAAGTTATAGGCACCAAGCTTATATAAATTCATTAGACTTTAATAACAATCCTATGTGATGGGTATTACTAATATCCCCATTTTAAAGATAGGGAAAATGTAAGTTACCTAAAATGTTACTATTAGTTGCTCAGTTATGTCTGACTCCTCATGACCCTACGGACTGTATAGCCTGTCAGGCTCCTCTCTCCATGGAATTCTCCAGGCAAGAATACTGGAGTGGGTTGCCATTTCCTTCTCCAGGGGATCTTCCCAACCCAGGGACTGAACCTGGGTCTCCTGCATTGCACGTGGATTATCTGCCATCTGAGCCACCAGAGAAGCCAATAAGTTACCTAAGATCACTGGATAAACTGTTGAAGATGGGATCTGTTCTCAGGAGGCAGAAAGAGAGTAGCAAGAAAAGTACGTGCTATGCTAATGCTGTTTTGAGAACTACTGAGAGGTCGAGTTAGATAAAAAATAGAAAAGATGTCAACTAGATTTCATTAATGACTTGATCAAAAAAGCTACAATAGCATGGTAAGGAAACACCATAGTAGAGACCACTGAAAAGCCAATAATATAAAAGATATACTTAATAACTTCTACATAATATACACTGCCCCTCCAAGACAAGGCTCCGTCTTCTAAAATTTAATCAGAATCAACAGACTTCCCTAAAAACATCCCAGATATTTCCAAACAAAAGTACATAACATTGGAGTCTTCAAAACTGAGGCATTTCATTTGTTTACAACAAGTATTATAATAATTAGTTTTTAAGTTGCTTTGTTTTTCTGCCTGCTTTAAGGATCTATAAAGGTACGTAGCTAGAAATTCTGATTTTTCAAGAGTATGGTTGCTAACATAAAGCAGTTTTGAAATATGGATGAAAAATTAAAATGTGATTACAGTTTGGCCAACAATTACATTCTTAGGAATTTATTCTAAAGATACCATAAGTATGCAAAGATGGAATTTAAGGTTGTTACAGTTCTGTTTAACAGGGAAGTCTCTAAAAACAATTTTAATGTCCATAAAAAAATATAAAATTGGTTAAATAAATTATGATATATACAATAGAAAAATAAGCAGTCATTTAAAAGGCTAAGGAAATTCTATGTGTAATAATAGCTCCTGGGTGACTGTAGTGCTTACTAAGTTACAGGCACCAATCATATATTAACTCATTAAACCTTAACAACAATCCTGTGGAACAGGTATTACTAATAATCCCATTTTAAAGATGAGGAAACTGTAATTTGCCTAAGATCACTGGACAAACTGTGTAAGATGGGATTTAAACTCAATCAGCCTGACCCCGTGCTTTTAGCTACTACATGTGTATTATAACACGAAAGATATTTATAATATATTATTATATTAAAAGTCTCGTTCAACAGCATTTTTAAAAGAAAATAAATATATCTTCATCCTTTCACATTGTACTTCAGGATTTACTTACTACCTCCCCATCATCTTATCTGTAAGCCTCAAACCCATATTAAAACATATTTATTTATATACACATGTATATGTATATGAGTGTATGTATGTAGGTAACACATGCTTACATATTCAATAGACTAAAGCATGGGAGAAAGATTTTATACCCAATTTTTATTATGGTTTCCTCTAAGGTAGGGTTATAAATGGGCTTTAGCTCTGTAATGTTTATTTGCTTGTGGTCAGGGTGGAGGGGAACGTTCTGTCATTTACTTTTAATCCCTGTCAGAAAGCAAAGAATCTATTCTGATTAGAAGTTTTCTCTGCCAACATGAAGTCACTCAGATTAATTCTCACTAATCATCTCCCATCTATTACAATGTACTATGCTATGACTACTGAATGCATCATATAATCATTAGATTTTTAGGCATATACCTAGCCTACCTAATGGATTCTGCCAACAGCCTAAATAATTTAATGATGTTACTATAAGGAATCATTCTTTTATCTGAGTAGCTTTCTAGCCACCTGGTAGACTGTTTCTAACCCAAAAGGAAATAGCTCCCATTCAGAAAACAGATGTTATAAACCATACTGAGCAACAGAGACACTTTATGTTTATGTTGTTTAAAATGTTATTAATTCAGCTTTACCTTTGCTAAGTCAAAAGATTTCAAACAATCTGGGGCCTTGGTTCTATCAATTATCATCTGGGGGAGATAACTATTAAATGGTTTTCTCTGATACAGTTTATGGTTCTCTTACAAATAACATCTGGATATTTAATATATGCTAATGAGATGATCTATGCTAACACTCAATGCTCAAGTGTTAGCATTGAGTGCTCAAGTAATGTTAAGTAAGTGCTCAAGTAATGTTACTTACCTTTCTGATTCCCTTCATCATAAGAAANCTGGATATTTAATATATGCTAATGAGATGATCTATGCTAACACTCAATGCTCAAGTGTTAGCATTGAGTGCTCAAGTAATGTTAAGTAAGTGCTCAAGTAATGTTACTTACCTTTCTGATTCCCTTCATCATAAGAAATAGAGAGAAATCCCTCTGCAGCTATAGTGAAAATTGGTTAGGCTAGGTTCATAAGCACTTTCGACTATCCCTAAGTTTATTATTTTTTATATAAACAAGTTTACATTCTTTTATTTGACAGATTAGAAGCTAAAAATTAATCACTGTCATATGTGTTTTGGGGTATTCTTTTTCTAGGCGGGAGCAGTGAGATCAGTTAAGTACACTTCGGTACAGCTTATGTGTACTGATTCTATGTGGGGTCAGCTCCAAAATTCAAACAAGAACTCCTAAAGTAACTTTGTCAAATGAATTGTTCATATCTAAACTCAAAACGAAAAATATGAAGTACACTGTCTGTACATTTTAACAGAATAAGAGATAAGGAGCAGCAGCCCATGTCTTGAGTTATATAAGGCCCATGTAATGTGATGCCTTTGCTTTGGATAAAAGTATTTAATGGTTAAGCAGAAAAGCTCTCCTAAAATATCAAGAGGTTCTCTGAAGCTTCAAGTTATGATCTTGGGGAAATGTAGAAGACTTATGGGGAATCTAGTAATAAATTCTGAGTAACTTCATGAATATAACAGTAATCACAATAATGACAGCTACCATTTATTAGGCAATACAACTTTCCATTATGTTAAGGGATTCTATGGATCCTATTAGTTAGCAATCCTATGAATTAGCTTTCATTATTACTATGAGCAATTTGTCCAAGGTCATACACTAGAGCTGAAATTAGAACCAAATCTATCTGAGTCTCGTGTCTGCAGTTTTAACAACTATATTTTACTAGGAAAATTGTAAAGCACTGATTGGTGGCCCAGAGGTTAAGCGTCTGCNATGAATTAGCTTTCATTATTACTATGAGCACTATGAGTAATTTGTCCAAGGTCATACACTAGAGCTGAAATTAGAACCAAATCTATCTGAGTCTGGTGTCTGCAGTTTTAACAACTATATTTTACTAGGAAAATTGTAAAGCACTGATTGGTGGCCCAGAGGTTAAGCGTCTGCCTGGAATTCAGGAGACCTGGGTTCGATCCCTGGGTCAGGAAGATACCCTGGAGAAGGAAATGGCAACCCACTCCAGTACTCTTGCCTGGAGAATCCCATGGAGGGAGGAGCCTGGTAGGCTACACAGTCCATGGGGTCGCAGAGTCAGACACGACTGAGCGACTTCACTTTCACTTACTAGGAAAAGGGTGAGCCTGCATCTTTTTATAAACAAGGCATTTTCACCTTCAATGATAGAACTTCATTTTTAACCAAAGGACAAAAATCAATCAGGTTATTTTCATCAACTCTGCAGCAAATGTCTTGCTGTTACCACACTTTTAAAGTTGCATTGATATGTTGATATAAAACCCAAAGAGGTAATTATAATTGAATTCTTACATGTCATATAAATTTCTAGCTATCAGAGAAAGAACTGCAAATTGCAAGTAGCAGTTTCTTTTTTAGTCAGCATAATACAGAAGCTTTCTAATAATTCAATTATACGTTTAGCTACCTTTAGAGATGTTATTATAGTAAGAAGCATTTTAAGAAAAAAGCTGGCATCATTTTGACAGAGAACAGATTTTAACTTTTTCTCATATCATCCAACTCGAATGAATGGAAATATTTTTATATGCTACTGAAAAGAGTGTTATGATAACAAGATTAAATGGATTATAAGAAAATCAAACTTAAAATACACAACAAAAGATGGGAGAAGGAGAGAAGAGCAGAGTTCCTCGGAGAAGTCGTTTTTTGTGTTCAAGAATCTAGGATGAGCCAAAGGTTGTAAACTGAAAGATGCTCAGTTCTAAGGGCAGAGAGATAAGATACTTCGGTTAAAGATAAAAACGGACTTACCTTTAGGAGAGCCAAGGCTACATGAAAGATTATGTTCAAACCCTGAAACAGAAAGAGAGTCAAAATCAATAATCACATCTATCACTACTTTGTTATTTTCCCAAGACCTCCACATATCATTAATAAAATCTGATTGTTTTCATTTCCACATACAATAATAATTAAATGAGATTTTTAAAAAGGTATTTTTCTTCTCTGAGAGGCTTATTATAAATTTTAGGTCCTTTTTAATTGGTGCTCACATAAAATTACTGTTTTTACAGTAAATTACTTCTCTTCAGTCTACTTCTGCTTCAAGGCTTGGAAAAGTCAAGTTCCTTGATCAAAATGGCAGTGACACTGAAGTCTAAAATTATTGAGTGAGATTTCTAAGTCCCATCTGTGTTATATCGTCACACTGCCCGTGGAAAACAAAGCAGAGAACAAAGAGTGTTGCTGGTAACCGAAGCAGACTATATGAGGAGAGCTGTAAGCAGCACACTGGATTTCCACTACCTGCCATTCTAACTGTTTTTCTGTTTTGTGTTTCTTTTCAAGAAGAATTTGTACAACTAGAGGTTGTAATTAGTGGCTCTCTGCTAGACTTCCTTGTCTTTTACTTCCTGAAAACCAGAGCAACATTTCTTCAGGAATTAAAAAAAATTAAATAGCTTGCTAAGAAGCCACACTGGAGCTGAATTTTGACTGAGTGAGATGTTGAGATAGAAAACTCGAGAGAAAGGAATCTTAAATCCTCAAGTTGACAGAGGCAGAAACAAAACTGCCACAGAATATGCTGTTTCTTTGCCATGCAAGTCATCATTCACGAGAAAAAGGACCTTTCAAATTTGAGCTGATACTCCCATAAGTTCATATCTTCCCATAACTATGTGGTATGCCCTCTTCAGCTTGGTCGCAAGTATAATCTAAACTACCTTTTGGACATGGACGTGTACTAGATATGCTATGCAAAGAACTCCTAATGAACCATCCTTTTATTATCTCCAAAATCAGAAGCAAGGATTAGGACTAGGAAATTAGAGTATATTCCTGTTATGAGACTCTCTCACATTCAACTACCGAACATATGATGTAATGGCAGGAGAGATGAATGATACACGCAAAATATTTGGTTGAAAGTTCTGAATGTACTGAGTTAATTCTTTAAGAAACCAAAGCAGTAAAACACATAATCAGGCCAGGAGACAAAATCAANGTCAGGAAGATACCCTGGAGAAGGAAATGGCAACCCACTCCAGTACTCTTGCCTGGAGAATCCCATGGAGGGAGGAGCCTGGTAGGCTACACAGTCCATGGGGTCGCAGAGTCAGACACGACTGAGCGACTTCACTTTCACTTACTAGGAAAAGGGTGAGCCTGCATCTTTTTATAAACAAGGCATTTTCACCTTCAATGATAGAACTTCATTTTTAACCAAAGGACAAAAATCAATCAGGTTATTTTCATCAACTCTGCAGCAAATGTCTTGCTGTTACCACACTTTTAAAGTTGCATTGATATGTTGATATAAAACCCAAAGAGGTAATTATAATTGAATTCTTACATGTCATATAAATTTCTAGCTATCAGAGAAAGAACTGCAAATTGCAAGTAGCAGTTTCTTTTTTAGTCAGCATAATACAGAAGCTTTCTAATAATTCAATTATACGTTTAGCTACCTTTAGAGATGTTATTATAGTAAGAAGCATTTTAAGAAAAAAGCTGGCATCATTTTGACAGAGAACAGATTTTAACTTTTTCTCATATCATCCAACTCGAATGAATGGAAATATTTTTATATGCTACTGAAAAGAGTGTTATGATAACAAGATTAAATGGATTATAAGAAAATCAAACTTAAAATACACAACAAAAGATGGGAGAAGGAGAGAAGAGCAGAGTTCCTCAGAGAAGTCGTTTTTTGTGTTCAAGAATCTAGGATGAGTCAAAGGTTGTAAACTGAAAGATGCTCAGTTCCAAGGGCAGAGAGATAAGATACTTCGGTTAAACATAAAAATGGACTTACCTTTAGGAGAGCCAAGGCTACATGAAAGATTATGTTCAAACCCTGAAACAGAAAAAGAGAGTCAAAATCAATAATCACATCTATCACTATTTTGTTATTTTCCCAAGACCTCNCGGAGAAGTCGTTTTTTGTGTTCAAGAATCTAGGATGAGCCAAAGGTTGTAAACTGAAAGATGCTCAGTTCTAAGGGCAGAGAGATAAGATACTTCGGTTAAAGATAAAAACGGACTTACCTTTAGGAGAGCCAAGGCTACATGAAAGATTATGTTCAAACCCTGAAACAGAAAGAGAGTCAAAATCAATAATCACATCTATCACTACTTTGTTATTTTCCCAAGACCTCCACATATCATTAATAAAATCTGATTGTTTTCATTTCCACATACAATAATAATTAAATGAGATTTTTAAAAAGGTATTTTTCTTCTCTGAGAGGCTTATTATAAATTTTAGGTCCTTTTTAATTGGTGCTCACATAAAATTACTGTTTTTACAGTAAATTACTTCTCTTCAGTCTACTTCTGGTTCAAGGCCTGGAAAAGTCAAGTTCCTTGATCAAAATGGCAGTGACACTGAAGTCTAAAATTATCGAGTGAGATTTCTAAGTCCCATCTGTGTTATATGGTCACACTGCCCGTGGAAAACAAAGCAGAGAACAAAGAGTGCTGCTGGTAACCGAAGCAGACTATATGAGGAGAGCTGTAAGCAGCACACTGGATTTCCACTACCTGCCATTCTAACTGTTTTTCTGTTTTGTGTTTCTTTTCAAGAAGTATTTGTACAACTAGAGGTTGTAATTAGTGGCTCTCTGCTAGACTTCCTTGTCTTTTACTTCCTGAAAACCAGAGCAACATTTCTTCAGGAATTAAAAAAAATTAAATAGCTTGCTAAGAAGCCACACTGGAGCTGAATTTTGACTCAGTGAGATGTTGAGATAGAAAACTCGAGAGAAAGGAATCTTAAATCCTCAAGTTGACAGAGGCAGAAACAAAACTGCCACAGAATATGCTGTTTCTTTGCCATGCAAGTCATCATTCACGAGAAAAAGGACCTTTCAAATTTGAGCTGATACTCCCATAAGTTCATATCTTCCCATAACTATGTGGTATGCCCTCTTCAGCTTGGTCGCAAGTATAATCTAAACTACCTTTTGGACATGGACGTGTACTAGATATGCTATGCAAAGAACTCCTAATGAACCATCCTTTTATTATCTCCAAAATCAGAAGCAAGGATTAGGACTAGGAAATTAGAGTATATTCCTGTTATGAGACTCTCTCACATTCAACTACCGAACATATGATGTAATGGCAGGAGAGATGAATGATACACGCAAAATATTTGGTTGAAAGTTCTGAATGTACTGAGTTAATTCTTTAAGAAACCAAAGCAGTAAAACACATGATCAGGCCAGGAGACAAAATCAAATTGACAAAGAGTTCATTACCACACCAAGCAATGATTCTATACTAGTTTTGATCACCATTAGAAAAAAGAGAGAGATACTACTATAATAATAACAACAATAATAATTTTAAAACAACTTGGGTTACAATTAAACGGAATTTGCTATCCTAATCTTAATTTGGATCCTCGTCCTCTAACTGCTGCCTCCTTGTAGGCCCTGCTCCACATTCCCTCCATCCCCCACACCACAACCACTAGGCATAGTCCCACTATGCTGGAGTGCTGTGCTGATCAACCTGCCATGAAGACCAAATCCACAGTGTCTCTGNAAAACAACTTGGGTTACAATTAAACGGAATTTGCTATCCTAATCTTAATTTGGATCCTCGTCCTCTAACTGCTGCCTCCTTGTAGGCCCTGCTCCACATTCCCTCCATCCCCCACACCACAACCACTAGGCATAGTCCCACTATGCTGGAGTGCTGTGCTGATCAACCTGCCATGAAGACCAAATCCACAGTGTCTCTGATTCTTTGTTTGTTTGTTTGTTTTTCAATCACTGCTACTATATAAGCACCTCTTACCTCTAGTGCTCTTATCCCCATAAAGCTCTGCCATGTCTCCCACCCTTCCATCTCCTTCCCAGACCCCTTCAGAGTATCCCATTCCATGTTCAGGCAACTTTGCTAGGCTCTTGACCTCCTTGCCAAACATTTCCCCCACCTCCATGCTTTCACAGAAACAGTGAAATCTAGGGATCCATATAGCAACCTGGATTATGATTCTCATTTTTCAGAGTATGAACTTGATTACCTAATTCATATATGCATTTAGTAGCTGCAGGCTAGGATCATTCTCCAAAGCCTCCCAAATGAGTAGTCTAATGCCATTTTCACCTCACAATGTTGGTGTAATATATATAATAAGTGCTTATTTGATGACCAAATGATTTAATTATACTAGGTATCTACAAGTTTTCTGGGATTAATTCTTTTCCATACGGACCCAACTAGACCAATGTGTAGAGTCACCATCAAATAACAGTACGAAACATTTTCTTCAATGATCTCAAACTATTGGACAACTGAGCTATGGAACACACAAAGAATTCAGGCAAAAAAAGAATCTGTAAATAACCAAAACAGCTCTTGCTAACAGCAAGGAAAAAACTTATTCAAATTTTAATTTCACTCACATTTAGAATTAGTAAAGAATCTGCCTGCAATGCAGGAGACCTGGGTTTGATCGCTGGGTCAGGAAGATCTTCTGGAGAAAGAAATGGCAATCCACCCCAGTATTCTTGCCAAAGAATCCTATGAACAGAGGAGCCTGGCAGACTATGGTCCATGGCATCACAAAGAGTCGGTAGGACTGAAGCAACTAACAACATGATTTTATTGTTTATAGATATCAGAAGTAGCAAGCTAAAAGACAAAGTATGTGCTAGATGGGATTAGGGACATAGCCTATAGAGACAGTTGCCAGAATCAAAATATTATACTTGATAGAAGGTAAACTTTAAAAAAAATATAGTGTGGAGAAAAGGGAACCCTCTTACACTGTTGGTGGGAATGCAAATTAGTACAGCCACTATGGAGAACAGTGTGGAGATTCCTTAAAAAATTGCAAATAGAACTGCCTTATGAATGACCCAGCAATCCCACTGCTGGGCATACACACAGAGGAAACCTAGATGTCCATCAACAGATGAATGGATAAGAAAGCTGTGGTACATATACACAATGGAGTATTACTCAGTCATTAAAAAGAATATATTTGAATCAGTTCTAATGAGGTGGATGGAACTGAAGCCAATTATACAGAGTGAAGTAAGCCAGAAAGAAAAACACCAATACAGTATACTAACACATATATATGGAATTTAGAAAGATGGTAATGTTAAACCTGTACACAAGACAGCAAAAGAGACACAGATGTATAGAACAGCCTTTTGGACTCTGTGGGAGAGGGAGAGGGTGGGATGATTTGGGAGAGTGGCACTGTAACATGTATGATATCGTAAGTGAAACGAATCGCCGGTCTAGATTCAATACAGGATGCAGGATGCTTGGGACTGATGCACGGGGATGATCCAGAGGGAGGGTGTGGGGTGGGAAGGGGGAGGGGGGGTCGAGATTGGGAGCGCATATACACTCGTGGCTGATTCATGTCAATGTATAGCAAAATGAATATAGTATTGTAAAGCAAAACAAACTAAAAAATAAAAATTTAAATTAAAAAAATATATATATATAGCTATCTGGGCTCATCTAATGACGGCAACAGCTCTTCAGTAGCTAACATTAGTTTACTGTGATAATCTCAGAAATATTAATGAATGCTTATGTTATATTTGAAACACTGTACTTAAGAAAGCATAGTCTGTGTTTCAAATAACAAGTAATTTTTTTAAGTTGGGCAGCTAAAGAGGTAACTTTCATTCTTTAAGTTCATAATGTACCTGTTTATGTGAAACTCTAGATGTTATCATAAAAAATGAAGTAAAGACTTCATAAGCTTTAAACTGAAGTAGAATAGTGTGGCCAGACTATACAAACAAAGGTACAGTATTTTCAGACCTCTAGATTGCTAGAAATTAGAATAAACATGCTATTCTGCCAAGTTCTTTACTTCACTACAAAATGTATCCTGATTTCCTAATAGAATAAAAAAGGCAACTTTAGTTAGATATTTTAAATGATCTATTTTTCTCTTTTAGATAAAACTTATTCACATTTAGGAATATAATTAGAGGTATCATTAAATGATAGTAACCTCCACAGACCAGCATTCAGGCAGCCCAAGTAGGTTTCTTTTAAGATGACAATGTCAGTGGAAGCTTTGGTCCTCAGCCTGCTAGCCAACAATGAAGTACACTGTAAGCAAACAACCATTCACTCTTCCAAGTCACCAAATGAACTAAATGCCCCATTATTTCATTGTCCACTTACTCTTACATGGTCCAACATTTGTCTAATTAAGCTGAAATATATTAAAAAAAAATTTTTTTAAAGAAAAGATGTCCTACACTTTCAAGATGCCTCCCTCTTCAGAAATATGCAATCTATAACACTTTGTTTTTCACTGAGGGGTAAATAAGTGTTCCTAGTAGGATTGAAAGGGCTAAGGTACTTAAAGAATTATTAAGAGTAAAAATAACAGGTTAATATACTGTCATGGCTACTTACCATTTATATGCAAAGTCTAACTCCAAGGGCAAGATAATAAATGAGTCAATATCCATTGACTATTTCCTACATGTCAAGATCTAAATTAATTACACCAAAAACACATCCTTACTTCGTCCCACAACAACCTGAAATTCCATTTTACTCACAAAAAAATTAGATTTAGAGAAGTCAAATTATATTTCCTAAGGTCATACAGCTCTCCAGTGGATTTTAACCTATATAGTATAACTCTAGAAGTCATACTTATAACCACTGTTAAGAGAAGATGGCTCAGAGGACCAAAGAGGGCAGCAGGCGGCAGAAAAAAAAAAAAAAAGAGAGAGAGAGAGATGGCTGAATGAATGAATACCTTAGCTGAGTATTATTTAATGTGGCTTCTAATTCTTAAAGGATTAAAGTGATTCTTCCTATTTAAAGGCAAGAATATTTTGAGAGCAAGGAGGAGAAAGATTAATAATAGGTGACCTCTATCAAAACCAAATTTTATTATTTGTCTTCATATTAAAAACACAAAAATCATCTGACTGCTTGCAGGACGTGAAGCAATAGAAACTCAGCTTGCTGTGAAAATAAAGGGTCACCACCTTTATCCAGTGACAACAGACTGACTGACAACCTTCCGGGTATGAAGTAGTTCCTTAACTGCCTGGGAAGCTGCTGTATCAAAATTCAGTCACAGCCTGCAAAAATCTTCACTTTAAAGAACACCTACAAGTAATTGCCTCAAATTAAATAATTGCTCCAAAGTGCAGATCGTCGTGTTCCTGGGTAGGCCAACAACTGAGCACCCACCACCCTGGATCACGGGAGGCTGACAGCAGAGCACTCACTGAAACAAAGACACGAGTGTCTTGGCTCTGATGATCAGGCAATCGCGGGCTCAGAGGGGGCTGACAGACTGGGTGAGAAGCTGTCAAGAACCGCACTGACAGCACTGAGAACAAACGCGGAGAAGGTAGTGTCAGAAAAGTGCCACACGTGCATCAGCACTTGGGTCCTTAGGGAGCAACATAAATGGGAAATAAACAGCATGTGGAAATGGAGATCCAAGCAACAAGGCAGTGAAAAATGATCAGACAGGTAAACGGAGAAGACTCAAGGACGAACACGAAGCTGGAGGAAACGGATGCTGCTCTTTTGGAAACATCCAATGTGGGACACGTCACTCCAGGAAGGGGCAACGACTCACTGAGACAGCATTTAGAAAGCATATTAAATGAACTGAGCACTTACTAAGTATACAGTAAACACCAGCAATTATTATTAGGTTTGCATATTTATTGCCTGCCATATCTTACATTTTATATATTGTTTTCACTAGGTCTCTCAATACTCTAGGGCATTTACGTTACTGCCACAATTTTAGAGATAAGGAAACTGAGGATCATAGACATCACTGTTCAGTTCAGTTCAGTTCGGTTCGGTCACTCAGTCATTTTCTCCTCTTTGCGGCCCCATGAATCGCAGCATGCCAGGCCTCCCTGTCCATCACCAACTCCTGGAGTTCACCCAAACTCATGGCCATCGAGTCGATGATGCCATCCAGCCATCTCATCCTCTATCGTCCCCTTCTCCTCCTGCCCCAAATCCCTCCCATCATCAGAGTCTTTTCCAATGAGTCAACTCATCACACTGTTAGTAAATGGTAAAGCCAAGGTTAGAATTTATGTATGTTGGACAAAAAAAAGTCCATGCTTTTTTTTCCACCAATTGCATCTCTATTGCAAAGTCAGTGAGATTTTGGTGAAATATGTTATGAATGAAAGGTGGTCATAATTCTCAGACACTTTTCCCATTGAGAGGCAGAGTCTTGGTCCTTCTTGAATCTGGTAAGACTGTATTATTGCTTCGACCAACAGAATATGACAGAAGTGAAGCTCTACCAATATTCTGGGCTCAGGTCTCGTAAGACACTGATCGATGGCTTCCATATCCTATTTCTTGGAGTGCTTAGAAGCCAGTCACCAAGGAAGAAGTGTGATTACACTTAGACTCCCATGCTCTAAGAGGCTGAGCACAGAGGAAAGAGCATGCAGAACACATGCCATGCACACAAAGAGGCCAAGGAACACCCTGGTGAGTGAAGATGTCATCTTGAAAGTGAATCCTCCAGCCTCAGGTGCCCCAGCTGATGCCAAGCGGACCAGAGATGAAGCACACAGATAAAGTCTTCCCAAATTCCTGAGTTATGAAATTGTCAATAAAATAAAACAGATGTTCTCAATTTTTAAAAAAACTTTCACTTTGAAATAATGTATAACTTGGAAAAAATTTGCAAAAATAATGTCAAGAGTTTCCTGCTCACCCTTCACCCAGCTTCATCAAATGTTAACATCTTACAAAACCACACTACAATCACCACAATCAAGAAAGTTATGTTCAAATTTTGTTAAATGTCCCACTAACAATTTTTTTCCTGGTCCAGGATCTAATCCTGATCATACAGTGAATTTAGTTGTCATGTCTCTTTAGTTTTTCTTCTGGGATAGTTTTTAGTCTTTATCTTTCACAAACTTGACTCTTATCAACAGTACTGGCCAGTTATTTTGTAGCATGCCCCTCAATTTGATCTGTCCAATGTTTCTTTATGATTAAACTTAGGTTATGTATTCTCAGCACAAATACCTCAGAATCAATGCTGTGTCAGCCCATTTTATCAAGAAGCTACATAATATCAATAATGTCTTGCTCCAAAATCATTGTTTTAAAGTCATTCAGATTTGGCAGTTTGTAACATCTGATAACCAGAAAGAATCCCTTTGGCTTCTCTGATGAATTTCTTACTTCTGTGATCTGCACTGAAATTCTTTTTTTCCCCCCACAGAAAAGAGAAAGTGACAGATAATTACCATGCAAATACAAGGAAGTAAATACTGGGTGCTCTTAAATATAGGTCCTATAGCAAGAACACCATGCAAATACAAACTAAATACTGGGTGCTCTTAAATATAGGTCCTATAGCAAGAACATTGTAAATGTTAGCCAAAAAAGTATTTTACTTTATTCTGTGCTTCTTGTATTATACGTACTTTACAACTTCAATTTTTTTAGAATGACTAAACAATGGACTTTGACGGAGTAGTAAGTAAAATGATGCAATGTTCTGGCTTTTGGTTTGTTTCTGGATGCCCACTAGAGGGCAGGATTGCAGCACTGAAAACCAAGAAGCAGCTTTATCCAAAAAAAATAAAAATAAATATTCTGAGACTTTCATAGAAGCTTTGCATACAAATTCATTTAAGTCCTAATGTGTTAAAACCCTCACGGCTAAGTCCTCCCTTATGTCTACAACTAATTCACTAAACTAATATGAAATACGAAAAAACTTGGAGGATTGTCACCCTTCCTTCCCCAAGTTTTATTAAATACTCTCCATTTTTGTTATAGACTTATTTGTTAATTTTTTCCTAAGTAGAGTGGTGAAGAAGAGTTCGGGAAGCGAGAGGGATAAGAAGTAAATGTAACATGAATGCGTCAGTTTAGTCTTTGATTGACTGACAAACAGATTTAGATCTGTTTGTTTTTAATATTCTATTTATTTACTTTAGTTCTGGCTGCCTCAGGTCTTAGCTGCAGCATACAGGATCTTTCCTTGTGGTACACGGGCTTCTCTCTACTTGTGGCCTGTGAGCTCAGTTGCCCTGCCACACATATGATCCTAGTTTCCAGACCAGGGATAGAACCTGCGTCCCTTGCATTAGAAGACAGAATCCAGTGGATTCTCGACCACTGGACCACAAGGTAAGTCAATCAATTCCTGGACCACCAGGGATTTGTTTTTTCAGTGAACTAAACATTCAAAAAACTAAGATCATGGCATCTGGTTCCATCACCTCATGGTAAATAGATATGGAAACAGTGGCAGACTATTTTCCTGGGCTCCAAAATCAGCGTGGATGGTGACTGCAGCCATGAAACTAAAAGACGCTTGCTTCTTGGAGGAAAAGCTATGACAAACCTAGAAAGTGTACTGAAGAGCAGAGACATCACTTTGCCAACAAGATCTGTGTAGTCAAATCTATGGTTTTTTCAGCAGTTATATATGGATGTGAGAACTGGACCATAAATAAGGGCTGAATGCCGAAGAATTGATGCTTTCAAACTGGTGCTAGAGAAGACTCTTGAGAGTCCCTTGGACAGCAAGATCAAATCAGTCAATCCTAAAGGAAATCAACCCTGAATATTCATTGGAAGGACTGATGCTGAAGGTGAAGCTCCAATTGGCCACCTGATGGGAAGAGCTAACTCATTGGAAAATACCCGGATGCTGGGAAAGACGGAGGGCAGGAGGAGTAGGGGACTACAAGAGGATGAGATGGTTGGATGGCATCATGGATTCAATGGACATGAGTTTAAGCAAACTCAGGGAGATAGTGAAGGACCAGGAAGCCTGGTGTGCTGTAGTCCATGGGGTCGCAAAGTAGTCAAACATGACTGAGCAACTGAACAACGACGACTGAAAAGCAGTGTATCTACAGCTGCTGCTAAGTCGCTTCCGTCGTGTCTGACTCTGTGCGACTCCATAAACGGCAGCCCACCAGGCTCTGCCATCCCTGGGATTCTCCAGGCAAGAACACTGGAGTGGGTTTCCATTTCCCTCTCCAATGCATGAAAGTGAAAAGTGTAAGGGAAGTCGCTCAGTCGTGTCCGACTCTTAGCGACCCCATGGACTGCAGCCCACCAGGCTCCTCCATCCATGGGATTTTCCAGGCAAGAGTGCTGGAGTGGGGTGCCATTGTCTGAGTCCTTAATTATGCATGACTCTGTGAAGAACCCTTAGAAGTTAGTGACATCTGAAATAAATAAACCTTTCAAAAACAAAGCATGTAAAATAAGAGAAATGAATCACAGTTTTTTGACAAGTATTCATCAAATCTGTGTGCCAGGCACTCTGAGAACTGTTTAGTATACCAGCATTTGTAAGTTTACAAGGATGGATAAGTTATCCTCTTCCAAGGATAGGAAAAGAATACAAGATAAAAAAGTGAACAAAGATAAAAACGTGAACAAACAACATTGTCCCTGAGCAAAAAAAGGAGAAGTATGGTCTGGATAACACGTTGTGAAGTGAAGTCAAGTGGCTCAGTCATGCCTGACTCTTTGCGACCCCATGGACAGGAGCCTGCACCTAGCTCCTCCATCTATGGGATTTTCTAGGCAAGAGTACTGGAGTGGGTTGCCGTTTCCTTCTCCAGGGAATCTTCCCAACCCAGGGATTGAAGCCAGGTCTCTCGCACTATAGACAGACGCTTTACCATCTGAACCACCAGGGAAGTAGTTTCTATAAAGATGCCCTGTTGGTAATGAACTCTGGCAGTCACCCTTTGTTTTCCTCAGATCCCCTTAAATCATGATGAGCCTTAGATTATGTTGTCTTCTAGCTAGTTATCTATCAACCATCCCATGCTGCAGGGGTGTTACTGATGCCCTTCATAAAGACAAAGTATCCTCACCAATTCCTAACTACCAGCTGATATTGATTCTTTCCTTCCTCCTATCTCCTGCTAATTTCCATTAGCCCAACTCACCCAGAAGCCAGAAAGTATATATGAATTCTATCAGAATTCTTATACCTATACCTTCACCTTTCTTTTAAACAAAAAAAAAAAAGGTAAGAGATGAAAGGGATACAGTTGTATGAGTGATGTAGAAATTGAAACACATTGCTGAAGGTTCATTAATTCACTCAAGATCACACATAAATTGTTGAAGCTAGGATTCAAGACAGGCAGTCTGTCTGCAAAGACAGTGTTGAAAGGAACATGGTACACTATACATTTTCCTCAAATCTGAAACTATTCCTGTAAAGTGAGAAGATATTTTAAAAGTTAGCTGAATTAACAATGGAGATATTTTAATACTGCATCTTCAGACTAAATATGGTTCCAGAAGACCAGTAGCTAAGAGATATGTGAGAGTTTATCAGTTTATTACTAAAGGTATATATTAATATACCAACTTGAGTGGCATTAAATGTATGCTTCTGAGACAACAGAAAATACATATCGGCCTCTGGCACAGAGCTCCAGAAACCCTTGTAATTTCCAAAGTGATAAGAACACTGGGAGCATCTGTGTTCTACTACTTGGTCTTTGACCCCAGTTCCTGACACAGGATTCTTGAAACCTCCGTAATTTCCTGAGTGATACAAGTGTCTTTTGTTCTAGTGAAGCAACTGTGGGTGGGTTCCTGGGTGGCTCCTGGATGAGGGCTGCTCACTGAAACACCAAGCCAAGATTGGAGCTTGGAATTTCCGGGTCTACTTCATACCCTCCTGAGTAGGGAAGAAGGGTTGAAAATAAAGTTAATGATCAATTAAGCCTGTGTTATGAATCCTCCATAAAAATCCCAGTAGTATGGGATCTAAAAAGCTCCTAGGCTGATGAGCACATCTGCCTTGGGAGAGTAATGCACCCAACTCCACGGGGACACTGTGCTCAGGACCCCCCCAGACCTCGTCTTATGCGTCTCTTCAACTGGCTGTTATTTGTATCCTTTATCACACTCTTCAATAAACTGGGAAAGGTAAGTAAATGTTTCCCTGAGTTCTGTGAGCCCCTCTAGCAAATTAACTGAACATGAGAAGGGGGGTAAGGGAGCCTCTGGTGTCCAGCCAAAATGGACAGAATTGTGGGTGACCTGGGGGAGCTACTACTTGCACCTGGAATCTGAGGTAGGGTGGGAGCACAGTGTTGGGGGAGCAAGACTTTAACCTGTGGGACCTGACACTATATCCACAGGTAGACAGTGCTGGAATTGAGGTAAATTGTGGGACACCCAAGTGGTGTTACAGGGAATTGCTTTGGTATGGGAAAAAATAGCCACATACTGGGAGACTGAAAATGTCAGAAGTGTTCCATGTGAGTGTTAGGAGTGTGCGAGCAAAGGAAACACACAGAGAAGAAACAGGAGATTCACTTAACTGAGGTTTTTCCCTATGACAGGAGGGAAAAACATATGTTACCCTTTGCCGTGCTAATCTAGGTAATCCCAATAAGAAGATTTAGACCTACTGGTAGACTGTAAAGTCCTCTTTGATAAGGCTCTCACGGGCTGCTACCGCATCAACTACCATGTCAGGAGGGAATGGCACTCTGGCCCCTCCTGCTTGTTAGGGGTTCCACTGGTGGTACCCAACTCCCCCTATATCCCACCCTCCTTAGTGATCTAACAGCTGTGGGGATATGAAAAATAGGTTTTTAGATATTCCCCCATATGAGACTATGCCCTGAGCCTCTGGACCTTACTGTATGGTGTTTTTCTCTACCTGGAACATTCTCCCGTCTTCTCTTAATTACCATCCTCCTTGTTTAGGTCTGGGATTAGATGCTAATTCCTCTGGGAGGGTTTCTGGCTTTCCATTGCTAGGTTAGGCACCCTACAATAGAGCTCTTTCAAAACACCTATGCTCGCCACATCCCAGCATTCAGTCTGCTGCTGCTGCTGCTAAGTCACGTCAGTCGTATCTGACTCTGTGCGACCCCATAGACAGCAGCCCACCAGGCTCCTCTGCCCCTGGGATTCTCCAGGCAAGAACATTGGAGTGAGTTGCCATTTCCTTCTCCAGTGCATGAAAGTGAAAAGTGAAAGTGAAGTCGCTCAGTTGTGTCCGATTCTTAGCCACCCCATGGACTGCAGCCTACCAGGCTCCTCCATCCATGGGATTTTCCAGGCAAGAGTACTGGAGTGGGGTGCCATTGCCTTCTCCGGCATTCAGTCTACTGATGTGTAATTACTCATTCACCAGTCTCTATTTCCTTGTAAGTTACATGAGGGTAGAAACCTGCCTATCTTTACTGGTATATTTCCATCACTTAGAACCCTACCTGGAACAGAGTAGGTATTCAGAATTAGCTGAATAAATGGATGACATAAATAGGGTTGTCAGGATCAAGGAAAAAATCTTTGATGAAAATTAAAATTCATGAATTGTTCTTCAAACTAATTTCTTCTTACAATTTCTTGATATTAACTACATACTTTTATTTTTTTGGTTGCTGAGCCTCCTTTTCAGGTTATTTGAAGAGATAAACATGTTACACTCAGTTCCTCCTTGAATATTAAAAAAGTAAGCTCTTCGACAGTAACACTAAATTATAGGATGTTACTATTCATCTTTTTCTGTCCCAGAAGGTTCACCATCTCTTTACAAATCTGAAAACTACAGTACAGTGCATCAGGAAAACAAAACCAATCACAGAGTAATCACCGTCCTCAGAGATAAGTAAGAATTGATATTTTAAGTAATCGCAAAGCAGAGTCATGTCAAAAAATGAAACAAAATAAGAATTTTCAGTCAAGTATACAGTGGAGAGGATTTAAAAGCCTCAAGAAACTGCATGTAATTTTGCTTGCTTGATGAATCCAGTGCTAAGGTGCATCTAGACTAACACACCAGGGAACGCCTTGCACAGGTGACTCTTACCCTCCAGAGCTGAAGTCCTGAGGTTTGTGTCATGGTGAGAAACCATTAATGAGTGTATTCATCTTTGGAGACCCTTTCTCCTTCTTCTGTCCTCACTCAGTATATGGGTAAATGTTGGTGATGCTTAAACACTAGGGACAGTAGAGGTGGAAGAGATATAGGAGGAAAGCACTGGAAAAGAGAATGAAAAGTTAAATCCGGTAAACAACTCCATGGCTGCCCACCATGTCTCTGTGGAGGTATAAGAAGAATGTTACTAATTACAGGAATTCACAAATGTTTCAAATCTCTACATGGGGCAGCTCCATCTTCCTCTCCACTGCTGGTCTTCTACCAGCGAGAGCCATTAGAAGCCTTGTCTGAATAAAAAATGTAGGGCAAACTTTAAAAACCAGGGTAATATAGCCAAAGAACCCAAATTTCTTTATGCTTCAGAGATAGCTGTAGCTTCTTTCTGCCAAAAACCACACAGGACTTAGAAATAAACTATATGCACCACTTTACAGAAGCCACTACATGGTAAGCTCTCACTGCTACAATCTCATAGAGGCTTTATCACAAAGCACTTCTGAGTACCCTGTTTCATTCAACTGGAAAAATATCTAGTGCTATATAAGCTAATTGTAATACCTCTATTTTACAAAGGAACCTCAAATACATTAGGTGATCTATTTTAATTCACAGAAATAGAACTGGAATGGCTAAGTTTCCTTGTGATACAGTTCTTTTGTCATTAGATGAGTGGTTCTCAATCCAGGATTTTCATTAGAATCACCTGTGCTACTTTTATGACCCACAGATGCAGGAGTTCCACAATTTCTCCAGGTTAGAGCCTGGCCACTTGTATTTTTAAGAACCTGCCAAGAGTCTCTAACATGAATTCAGACAGAGAACAGAGCATTACCTAAAGTTAGCAAGACAATTGCTCATTAGAATCACCTGGGGAGCTTTCCCAACACTCCCAGGTCTAATTTTACTGGTCTAAGTGGGGGTCAGGTAACTATAATACGTAGCCAAGTGTGGGAATCATAGCACAACGTCTCTAACAAGCACATCTTAAGATGCCTTAGAGTCTGCTTATAGCTATTTCATATCATTTGAAATGTTTCTAAAGGTCACATGTGGAAAGTTCTTAAGTCAAACACTAATATTAAATATCACTGAAAATACTGTGTATTGCACTGTAGTGTTTAATTAAGAGATATGGAATCTAGCTGAAGATGATGGTAGAAATAGAAGCAACTAATGTATCTTTAAAAAAATAACACTGATATGGAGCTCAGTGTAGCTTTTTAGAACTTGTGATCAAATAAATGAAGATATTAAATAATCTCTCTGGAATCTATTAATACCAATCATGTGTTATAAAAAACTAGAACATATTCAATTCTCTAATGAATGGTCCTTTCAAGTGCATTAATGTAGGTAATAATCCACTAAGAATAGAATAGAATAGCTTCTACAATCAGTAAATCAATACACCAGATTTTACTTGAACTATGCAAAAAAAAAAAAAAAAAGGAAGCCTTGCTCAGAAAGTCAATGCCAAAGAACGCTCAAACTATGACACAATTGCACTCATTTTACACATTAGTAAAGCAATGCTTAAAATTCTCCAAGCCAGGCTTCAGCAATACATGAACCGTGAACTTCTAGATGTTCAAGCTGGTTTTAGAAAAGGCAGAGGAACCAGAGACAAATTGCCAACATCCGCTGGATCATCGAAAAAGCAAGAGAGTTCCAGAAAAACATCTATTTCTGCTTTATTGACTATGCCAAAGCCTCTGACTGTGTGGATTACAACTGTTGAAAATTCTGAAAGAAATGGGAATACCAGACCACCTGACCTGCCTCTTGAGAAATCTGTGTGAAGGTCAGGAAGCAACAGATAGAACTGGACATGAAATAACAGACTGGTTCTCAATAAGAAAAGGAGTACGGCAAGGATGTATATTGTCACCCTGCTTATTTAACTTNACTGTTGAAAATTCTGAAAGAAATGGGAATACCAGACCACCTGACCTGCCTCTTGAGAAATCTGTGTGAAGGTCAGGAAGCAACAGATAGAACTGGACATGAAATAACAGACTGGTTCTCAATAAGAAAAGGAGTACGGCAAGGATGTATATTGTCACCCTGCTTATTTAACTTCTATGCAGAGTACATCATGAGAAACGCTGGGCTGNACCTGATGCAAAGAGCTGACTCATTGGAAAAGACTCTGATGCTGGGAAAGATTGAGGGCAGGAGGAGAAGGGGACAACAGAGGATGAGATGGTTGGATGGCATCACCGACTCAATGGACATGGGTTTGGGTAAACTCCGGGAGTTGGTGATGGACAGGGAGGCCTGGTGCGCTGCGGTTCATGGGGTCGCAGAGTAGGACACAACTGAGCAACTGAACTGAACTGAAGCAAAAAAAACTCATGTGCTTAAAATATCAAGATAAATTAAGTTTTATGTATTTATAACTATATGACAAATTCTAAAAAGCATACTACATTATAAAATATAAGCATAATTCTATATAATACAAGTTGAAACTAAAACATAATATATAGAAAACAATGCACTGAAAACTCACAGTCTTTTGCATGGGTGAATTTTATAATGGAAAATATCTGACCTTTTATTTCAATGAATGCAGAAATAAAGGAGAGATATGATGCATATCTGATAAAATGATTAATAAAAACATAAACATCAGGACCCATTGCAGGCTAATCTATATGCTCCATCTTTTGTCAGTAGAAAAATATATAAAGTGGCCACTTTGAAAATTGTTGAAAATAGTTTCTTGTTCAATTTCACAAATGCCTTCAGTGATTTATCTCCATGTATATATGTGTACATATTTATATACAGGTGGTATTATTCCATTTTATAGGAAACTATATACAACTGTCTATTTTTGAATCTACAGGAAATACAATAAACTCAGTTCGGCACAATAAAAATGCCAACAGCAAAATTTTAAAGTAATAAAATTTGGCAGATTAATGGTGAAGAAAGAACAGCACATAATGAAAAATTAAGCAACAAAATTTAAATTCAGCAAGTTAATTTTGTGGAACTAGTAATAGAAAAGATTTCAGAGAAAACAGGCTATTAATATTATTTCTTTTAAAAATTCCAATGAAAGTCAACATTTGCTCATCAATTACAAATGTGCCCCAAATTTTAACATAAATACATATTATTCACTTGACCAGAAATCACATTCCTTACTAGAAGAGACAATACACATGCTTTTGAAAATAGTAGTGATTTTTTACTGCAATATGAAAGCTTAATCTTGAAACTAAAAATGTTTACAAAACAAAACAGAAATGACAGATTCTCAAATGTAACAAAATATTCTGATGAGCATTGATTTTCCTTGAACACTAAAGAGAAGTTGGCAAAGGTTCTATTTTCTATAGCTTAATGATGTTTCCTGTCAAACATTTTTTGCACAGCATCCTTAATTTAGAGTACAATTTTCCCTTTTCTACTTATCCATTCATATATCAAGGGTATGTAAAATCTACAACCTCTGACCCATGAGCCATAATAATTATCTACTTTTTTAGAAAGTAAAAAGTAAATGAGCTTCCAGTATAATTTCAATTAAGCACTATGATTTATGTAGCAAATCATTTTTTGTTAGAAAGTATCGACCATGGAACAAATACTGAGGACTTCAGTACCATGAAGAATAGTCATTTGATTGCTCTAGGATATAATTCTGGAGAAGAAAATGGCAACTCACTCCAGTGTTCTTGCCTGGAGAATCCCAGGCAGGGATGGGGGGAGGCTGGTGGGCTGCTATCTCTGGGGTCACACAGTTGGACACGACTGAAGTGACTTAGCAGCAGCAGCAGCAGGATATAATTCAGGTCATTCACAATTATGCCAGCTATAAAATAGATGGAGAGCTTTTCCCTTTATTAAGAACTGACCAAAAGAAAGATATGTATCTAAAGGAGGCAGAAAGTTGAATCTCTTATACTGGAAGTTCTTTTCTAAGAAATCCTGGCCTCACGTCAAGCAATTATACAAGAAATCACAGATCGATCTGCTATGGTGAGGAGATGTCTCCATTTAGGAAAAAAAATAGCAGAATCAGTTCAGTTAGTTTGGTCTGAAGGTCTACTGAATGACAAACCAACAACAGAAAAGCAAGTTAAAAGTAAGAGCTATAATAAAACAAAGGCACCTAATCAATAAAGGGCACTGCAGCAACAGGATCACAGTGAGTATGTCAGTCGCTCAGGAGTGTCCAACTCTTTGCAACCCCATGGACTACAGCCCACCAGGCTCCTCTGTACATGAGGTTTTCTAGGTAAGAATATGGAGTGGCTTGCCGTTTTTCTCCTCCAGGAGATCTTCCTGATTCAGGGACTGAATCCGTCTCTGGTGTATCTCCTGCTTTGCAGGTGGATTTTTTACCTGCTGAGCCATCAGGGAAGCCCAAGATTACAGAAGATATTGCAAAAGTTCTATAATTATAGGGAGAAATTCCAGAAATTAATTCTGTGGAATTCATTCCCATTTAAACACAGTAAATTACTCCTATTAAACAATCTGGAAATTCACTGTAGAATTCATTACTGCTGTAAACTGAAAGTTTCAGAGCTTAGGCAAGTGTCTCAACCTCTCTGTAAGTAAGATTCTTAAATAATAAAATGGGGAACACAGGTTAAAATAACAAAGCAGGGAGTTTGGTAAATTCACTTCCTGTGTTCCTTCCTGGAAGACTGATTCTTAGTGTACTGATTTTTACTGGTTTTAGTGCAAAGTCTCAGTCACACAGAAAGGTAAGGACTTCTACAATTCAGTATTCAATAGGTTGAGCATGAAGATAGCTTTGACCCTAGCTCATCTCATCTTGTGTCTCATTTATAACAGATGTCCTTTGACTTTCTTTTAAGACCAAGTTGTTTTATTTTTCTAATAATTTATCTATTTTAATTGGAGGCTAATTACTTTACAATATTGTAGTGGTTTTGCCATACACTGACATGAATCAGCCATGGGCATACATGTGTTCCCCATCCTGAACCCTCCTCCCACCTCCCTCCCCATCCCATACCTCAGGGTCATCCCAGTGCACTGGCCCTGAGCACCCTGTCTCATGCATCGAACCTGGACTGGTGATCTGTTTCACATATGATAAGATACACATTTCAATGCTATTCTCTCAAATCATCCCACCCTCGCCTTTTCCCACAGAATCCAAAAGACTGTTCTTTACATCTGTGTCTCTTTTGCTTTCTCACATATAGGGTCATCATTACCATCTTTCTAAATCCCATATATATGCGTTAGTATATTGTATTGGTGTTTTTCTTTCTGACTTACTTCACTCTATATAATAGGCTCCAGTTTCAGCCACCTCATTAGAACTGATTCAAATGTATTCTTTTTAATGGCTGAGTAATACTCCATTGTGTATATGTACCACAGCTTTCTTATCCATTCATCTGCTGATGGACATCTAGGTTGCTTCCATGTCCTGGCTATTATAAACAGTGCTGTGATGAACAGTGGGGTATACGTGTCTCTTTCAATTCTGGTTTCCTCAGTGTGTATGCCCAGCAGTGGGATTGCTGGGTTGTATGGCAGTTCTATTTCCAGTTTTTTAAGGAGTCTCCGGAGAAGGCAATGGCACCCCACTCTCTTGCCTGGAAAATCCCATGGACAGAGGAGCCTGGTAGGCTGCAGTCCATGGGGCCACAAAGAGTCGGAGACGACTGAGCGACTTCACTTTCACTTTTCACTTTCATGTATTGGAGAAGGAAATGGCAACCCACTCCAGTATTCTTGCCTAGAGAATCCCAGGGACGGGGGAGCCCGGTGGGCTGCCATCTACGGGGTCGCACAGAATCGGACACGACTGAAGCGACTTAGCAGCAGCAGCAGCATCAAGGAGTCTCCACACTGTTCTCCATAGTGGCTATACTAGTTTGCATTCCCACTAACAGTGTAAGAGGGTTCCCTTTTCTCTGCACCCTCTCCAGCATTTATTGTTTGTAGACTTTGATAGCAGCCATTCTGACTGGTGTGAGATGGTACCTCATTGTGGTTCTGATTTGCATTTCTCTGATAATGAGTGATGTTGAGCATCTTTTCATGTGTTTGTTAGCCATCTGTATGCCTTCTTTGGAGAAATGTCTGTTTAGTTCTTTGGCTCATTCTTTGATCGGGACATTTATTTTCCTGGAATTGAGCTGCTTGTATATTTTTGAGATTAATTCTCTGTCAGTTGCTTCATTTGCTATTATTTTCTCCCATTCTGAAGGCTGTCTTTTCACCTTGCTTATAGTTTCCTTCGTTGTGCAAAAGCTTTTAAGTTTAATTAGGTCCCATTTGTTTATTTTTACTTTTATTTCCCTTACTCTGGGAGGTGAAGGCCAAGTTTTTATCTCCTATTGAGTTCTGGTTCTGACTTTTTACCTTTGTCTATTTTACCTTTGTTCTGAATTTTTACCTTTGTCTATTTGACTTCTGGTTCTGTAATTTTTACCTGAGAACTTGCTCAATTCTTCAGGCTTTTATAGGGCAGGGACCTTATTGTTGCTAATCGCCTCTTTGGAAATGAGGACCTGCTTCCAAATCCTACCCATTTGGCTGGGGCTTTGAAAGCTTTACCGGACCTGCTTTCCATTCTGAATACTACCCTCTCCTGAGATCTCATGGCAACCCACTCCAGTATTGTTGCCTGGAGAATCCCATGGACAGAGGAGCCTGACGGGCTACAGTCCATAGAATCACAAAGAGGTGGACAGGACTGAAGCAACTGAGCACGCACCTGAGATCTCTATAGTCACACTTTGTGTTCCTACTAAGAGCTATTCCTTCTTTCAATATACTAACACTTAACAACAACTATATTAGGAACTATAAAGAAATAAGCCACATCTCTGCCCTTGAACACTGCATGCTCTAAGAAAGGCATGAAGATATCCCCTACCAAGCTGACCACTACAGTCTCCTTTGCAGGATTCTTCATACTTTCTCCTCAAAGGATGGGTGCCATAGCTTCAGTATCTGATCCTCCTTTATTGACACTCACTCCCTAGGTGACTCCATCAAATCCTGTTTAAACACATACTATGTACTGATTACTGCTTTCTCCTTTAAACTCAAGACTCATTTATCCAGCTACCTCAAGATCTCTATTTGCATGTCCATCTGGGAATCTCTGTCATGTCTGAATCTGACCTCTCTATTTTTCCCACAAACCTGTTTTCCCTGCAATCTTTGCCACCCCAGTTGTCATGCAACTGCATTCTTCCAGTTGTTCAGACAAAAAACTTGAGAATTATCTTCTATTTCTCTCACAACCCCCAATCAATCCATCAGCAAGTCTTATAGAATCTACATTCAATATATATCCATAATTCTCCTATTTCTCACTATCTCTACTTCTCCCACTCTACCCCTAGCTACCATCCCCTCTTGATGTGGATTAATACCATAGCCTTCTGGTCTCCCTATTTCTACCTGTTGGTCCTCCAGTCTATTGTTAAAACAGCAGCTACTCCATTAAAAGTGATCCTTTTAAGAGACATTAGATCAAATCACTGCTCAAAATCCTATTTTTTCCCCTTAACTTTGATAGCTTCATTAATTCAGAAGTCTGGACTGACTAATTTTTCCATTTAGAACAGTACTTGGCACACAGCAGTGCTCAATAAACAGTTGTTAATGAATGAAGAGAAATACAGCAAGAGAGGTGTGTACATGGCAACACAGGGGGGCCCAAAGGTAGGAACACGAGTTCCAGTTGCGTAAGCTGGGAAAGGCTTCACAAAGCTGTGGATGCTTGAACAGATTTCGAGGAACAAACTCACACTGGTCAGGAGTTCTGAGAGGAGGACACTGAAAGCCAACAGTATGGCCCCTGTAAGGGCTGAGAGAAACAAAGAGGCATAGCGCACTCTGGAACTGCCTGGGACTCCAGAGGGTGGAGACGGAAAGTTGGGTGGGCAAAGAAGACTGAGCTGACTCGGGTGGGGGTGGGGCCAGGTGCTCCACCCTGGCTGGCTCGCCCTGTCTCCTGCAACTGTCCAGAACTTGGTCTTCTTACTATCTGTTCAAGAGATACTTGGGCTCCATGAAAGACATAAAAGGCAGTAGGGTATTGGGGGTTTGAGATGGACTCTGGAGTTAGCCTTCCTAAGTCTCAATCAACCCTTCAGTTCCTCCTAACTGGCTGACTTAGAGAAGTGACTTACAAACTATCTCTGCCTCAGTTTCCTCATAAACAGTGACCTACCTCAGAGGGCTGTTATGAGGAGTCAATGTGAAGCACTTAGAACAATGCCTGACACACAGTTCAGCACTACGTATCTGAACACATTATTATGGTAGTCTACAAGACTGGACTTCCCAGAATTTGTATACTGAATTTCATTTATTCAAGATCGTAAGGAATTTGCTCCCTATTTTGATCAAAGCTGATCTATACACTTCTTGAAAAAATTTTTTCTCCTTTCTCCCAATCAATTTGATCATATCAAAGACTCAGTCTTAACAAGAAAAGCTTAGATCACTAGGAAATATAAATAGCTAGTACTTCAGGAGAAAGAAATCAAACGATTAATAGACTTGAAAAATGAATAGAGAAGAGAGATGTTTATAGCTTTTGCTTCTTAGAAAATAATGAAGCTGACAAATTTAGTTTTTGAGTATTTATTCCTTAATGGCTAGTTGTAGTTTTTAAAAGTCATATTAATAAAAGAGCTTGGTTGCACTGATAATGTAGGGAATCTGCCGTAATTAGGCTGCTCTCTTGCCTATAACAGTCACTATTAGACGGTGCAAGGTCACTGGGCTGAGGTAGATCTCTGGACGTGCCTGCACTCAAGACTTGAGATGTCAAATCTCAGCCACAGGAAACAGATACTGATAATAACCAGAGAATTTGAGAAGACAACCAGGAAGCTGAACATCCCTTCTACTGCAGTGTTTACTGGCTTCATTGTGTGGACCTGCTTCACATCTAACTGCTGTTCTTTTACTACAGTATAAATTTACTTCCTTTTGTTCTGTCTGCAAAGGAAATGGAAAACACCTGGTTGCAATTTTCCATGTCACTGAGATACTTCTGAAGGCACCCTTTTCAAGTTTAGGTATTCTTAATTCCTTCAATCTGTCTTCATATGTACTATTGTAAATTGTTTCACTGTTTACCTATGAACTGTCTTCAAGGCTTTTATAACATTTCCTAGTTTAAAAAAAAAAATTAGGTAGTATACTGTACCATTGGTCCAAAGAGTACAGACAGCTTTTGAAGAATTGCCTAGTATACTGAAAGTATTCAATTTAATTCCTAACCAAACTGCTTTCTTCTGCATTGAACTTTACGATCAGCCATGGATCTTATAGCCTATCCTGTTATACTTACACGAGTTCCCTTCTTTTTAAATAAGGGCTCTTGGTTTGAACTACCAACAGAGTATTTTCCAAGGTCAACAATCCATGATTCTTTAAACTTTAAATACAATAGAAACACATGATTTTCTGGTTTTAAATAAAGAATAGATTGATTTCTAGAGATATGTCTGTCTTTTAAGCTCTGGCTCACTAGGATATGTAACAAAAAAGACACCAATATTATCAGGGCCAACATCTGAGAACCAAGCCTCATTTACAGAATATGCCTGTAGAATCTAGCCTTTCTGAGACAGGAGGAGTTTCCAGGCATCTTACAAATGTAAATGGCGGGTGAGTTTATGTATAAAAGTAAAGCTAGACCGTCAGGAAAAACATGAAAAAGAAAAGTCTTAGGTTGCAGGTTTAAAGAGCCTCTTGACGAAAGTGAAAGAGGAGAGTGAAAAATTTGGCTTAAAGCTCAACATTCAGAAAACTAAGATCATGGCAACCGGTCCCCCCACTTCATGGGAAATAGATGGGGAAACAGTGGCTGACTTTATTTTTCTGGGCTCCAAAATCACTGCAGACGGTGACTGCAGCCATGAAATTAAAAGATGCTTACTCCTTGGAAAGAAAATTATGACCAACCTAGACAGCATATTGAAAAGCAGAGACATTACTTTGTCAACAAAGGTCGGTCTAGTCAAGGCTATGGTTTTTCCAGTGGTCATGTATGGATATGAGAGGTGGACTATAAAGAAAGCTGAGCACTGAAGAATTGATGCTTTTTAACTGTGGTGTTGGAGAAGACTCTTGAGAGTCCCTTGGACTTCAAGGAGACCCAACCAGTCCATCTTAAAGGAGATCAGTTCTGGGTGTTCACTGGAAGGACTGATGTTGATGCTGAAACTCCAATACTTTGGCCACCTGATGCAAAGAGCTGACTCATTTTGAACAGTTGAGAAAGATTTGAGGTCAGGAGGAGAAGGGGACAACAGAGGATGAGATGGTTGCATGGCATCCCAACTTGATGGACATGAGTTTGGGTAAACTCCAGGAGTTGGCGATGGACAGGGAGGCCTGGCGTGCTTCGGTTCATGGGGTCACAAAGAGTTGGACACAACTGAGCAACTAAACTGAATTAGTATATAAAGGTTTCAGTTTTGCTTTGTTTCCTGGATTATTTATCAAAATAGCACTGTAATCTATTTCTCACAAATGTTGAGAAAAGAAAGAGAACTAAAAAACCTGAAGAAGTTTTCAAAGTATAAAGTTCCTTTTTGAGACTAAACAATAGGACTGACTAAACTCTAAACAGAAGGACCAACTCTCTGTGACCCCTTGGATGGTGGCCCACAAGAGTCCTCTGTCCATGGGATTCTCCAGGCAAGAATACTGGAGTGGGTTGCCATGCCCTCCTCCAGGGGATCTTCCTGACCCAGGAATCAAACCTGCATCTACTATGTCTCCTGCACTGGAAGGCAGCTTCTTTCCCACTAGTGCCACCTGGGAAGCCCAAACAATAGGATGAGCACTCATTTTAGAGGGATATCTACTTGTGGGCAAACAGAATGACAATGAAAATTGTCTATACAATTCCTAGTGGCCCTCATGACCTTTTAGTTGTCTCAGAGCAATGCTTCTGAGGGCAGTGAGGTGCACTAGGTAAAAGTAGAATGTCCTTTTAAAAAAAACAAAGAGGTTGCTCTTAGAGACACCCTCAAGGGAGGTAGGCAAAAAGGGCAATGCTGTTGTCCACTTGCAAATGAATTTGGAAAAAAACATTTTGCTCATTAAATTATTCTCTAGGCAATAATTTTTACATTTTAAACCAAATTCATATGTTCCAAAGCTGAATTTATTTTATGCCACTTTCATTTCCTCTAGGACTCTGAAACTGTGCGACTAGGCTGGATGACGGCTCAGGTGTGAACAACTCTATGCCTGTAAAGTAAAGCCTTTCCTGTCTATATGGACAGACACTACATCCCAGTGAACACACATGTGCACTGAGGACTTAGGTTTAAATACAATCAACTAGTGTGGCCCAAAGTTCAAACATCCAGCGAGAAGCACTGTGTATTCAATGCATCACCCCCAAAAGTCTTATTTCAGTCAAGTATTTGCTATAGAATTTATATTCTGAGTTTTTGTAACTAATCTGCTTAGCTTTTCGTTATTTCATGCTGTAAACTTTTTAAAGACAATCTAAATGGGTAACAAGTTACAAATAGAAATAAAACTTGTCCTTGCATTTTGAATTAGTTCCAACCGAGTATCTGGGGGTTAGAGTGCTTAGGCAATAAATGACTAGGTCTTGTATGTCATTCTGTAAACAGTGCTACTTCTGAGAGTGAAGAGTTAAGACATTAGTCTGCAATGTCTTCTGGAGAGATTAGATTCCTTTCCTTCCCTACAAAGAAATGCACTTCTGATGGTTGGTACAGGAGATTAACTGTGTAAAAGAAAACACGAGAACTTTGCCAGGGGTTTCATTTGTTTGCTGCTCCCTAAAGCCTTGCTACACAACATGTGCTTGGTGGAGGCAGTTCAGCATCGCCAAGAGTGAGTTGCATATGCAGACTCTCAAGTTCTATATCCCACAACCACGAACTGGAATTTGAATTAGCAGTTAAACAGGATCACCAGGTGATTCAAATGCATAATAAAATTTGAGACCCAATTGCTAAAGTTCCTTCCAGTTGGAGGAGCTTATGATCTTATAATAACAAAATCTGACTCTCGACAAAGGTGTCTTTAAAATAAGGTAAAAAAGAAATTCACTGAATTTGAACATAATAACATTTTAATGAAAAGAAAGGATTGTGTCAGGCATGCAAGAAGTACTGCCTCATTTAATCCTCACCAAAACCTCTAAAAGATGAATAGTATTATCTTCTTTTTACAAAGAAGGAAACAGTTGCTGAGAAGTAAAAAGCTTTGTCTGAGGCTGCACAGCTGCGCAGCAGCAGTGTCTGTCTGGGGAATCAGGTCTTTCTCCCTCTGAGTCCTAAACTGCTTCTACACCAATCACTGGGAGAAGAATCTAGGAAAAGGTGCCAAAGGTAGTCACAAAAAAACAAACCAAGTGAAGCTCAGTCAACCAACAAACAAAGGTTTATCGACCACTTACTCTGGACCAAGAAATGTGCAACTCTTAAAGGAAACCTAAGATGTGAACAACAAAGCAAAATTAAGACAATATAATGAGTATAAAATCTGTGATTCAAGTAATTAGAGACACCAGACTTTAAAAGTGATTTGAAATGTTAATAATAGTTATCTCATGGTTAGTAGAATTGCTGCTTTAAACTTAATCAAATTCTGTAAAAGGAGACAGTTTTTATGAAGCTATCTACCAGTTTGATATGATATTTTAATAAATAAATAATAAAATAGATTAACTTAAAATGATTTTACACAAAAATAAGCAAACAGATCACAGGCCTCAAAGTTTCAAACAGGTTACACTCTTGGATTTTTCCATTTCACTTCTTTTTACATTTTTCTTTTAGACATTATATACTTATTCTGCCTTGTGATTCAAAATATAACGTACTTCCCACAAACAGCAGATGGCAGCATGCATCAGTGAAAAGAATAACAAAAAAAAAGTCATAAAGGTCAAGCTGTCAAAATTGGTATCTTTTTAAAATAACTCAAATTTTCTAATTAGCTTTATAATAGTGACAGATAATTTAAGACTTCATTTTGAAGATTCACTTTAGATGAGGAAGTTACTTTTGATCCAGTTTTGCTGATGAAAACTTGGCTGAGGATACAAAAGAGGAAGAGGTATCCTACAATGTAAAAAGTCTACTGCAAATCAACTTAAAAATAGAGCTTTTAACATAAAAACTCCCAACTCAAGAGAGGTTTCTGGGAGAATAAATATTCAAAGGGAAAATTCAAATTGCTAAATTATTAAAAGAACCAATGTAATATACAATTTAAGATCATAAAATCATTTCTGTATCTTCAAAACAGATTTTAGTCAATAATCTGTGGTATTGTCAACTACACATCACAAAGAATTACATTTTTTGTCACCAAACCACATCATAATTCTTTTCTTTGACTCCAAATGCTCCCAAGTATTGTCCCAAAACACAATAAGAACCTGAGAGGCATGTTAAAAGCCAAACACAGAGTGTGAGTGAGTCCTTTCGTTCTTTGACCAGCAACCCAGCAAGCAAATAGACATTACTTCAGATACTATTTCATTCCTGGAAACATCAAGCCCCAGACCATATTTTCACAAAGACAGAAAACAGATTCTATAGGCACAATTTCTGTAACAGTTATAGAATGCAAATGAAAGCTTAAAGGCAAAAATAAAAGTGATATGCTGCTGCTAAGTCACTTCAGTCGTGTCTGACTCTGTGCGACCCCATAGACGGCAGTCCACCAGGCTCCCCTGTCCCTGGGATTCTCCAGGCAAGAACACTGAAGTGGGGTGCCATTTCCTTCTCCAATGCGTAAAAGTGAAGTTGCTCAATCATGTCCGACTCTTAGTGACCCCATGGACTGCAGCCCACCAGGCTCCTTGTCCATGGGATTTTCCAGGCAAGAGTTCTGGAGTGGGGTGCCATTGCCTTCTCTGGTGATATAGAAGGTTATATATTATTGACCTTCCAATTTTTAAGACTAAATTCCACTAAATCTCTTTTTCCAAACCAAAAACTTGCAGGGGTTGGTCAAAATAGGAGGTCATGTCCTCAGAACTTTAAAAAAAAATACCCAAGAACTCATCAGAAATTTTCCCACAGTATTTTCCTTTCTCAATCTTTAAACTATGTATGTAATGCTTCGGGAAGAGAGTGATGTTTTTCATCGTTTCAGATAGGTATTTTTCCTGAGTAAAACAAAGCAATAATACTTCTCAAGGGTTTAACTTATAAACAGTTTTGCCCTTCAATCATAAAAGTTCATTTTGGATCCAAACAATGAATTTTAAAAAATGAAAATTCACTTAAAACCATGCTCTTAGCTCTAGGTAGTCATTTGTTTCTCATTCAATTCAACCCTATTCTACCCTATCTCATCTTTTCTCATTGAGTTGTAAGAATTCATCAAGTCTTCCAATCCTTAACCATGCCCTTAACAACAACCATTCCCTCTTTTCTGAAATATGAATTCACCCACTGCCCTTCATCTCCTCTGTTGCCACTTTCAACTAACTACCAGGTTCTATGCGCATCAATCCCTAACCTGTCTCCTTGGTCTTCTTGTTCCCCTTCAATGCATTCACAGCAGCTACTGTTGTGGTTTAGTTGGTAAATCACAGCCATACTCATCTCTAAAACAATTAAATCAGACCACACAATTCTATCTTATAGATCTTCACTGGCTCCTCCCTGCACTTGGAATGAAATCCCAGATCCTCCTCGACATGGCTGCCAAGCTCTGTTATCATTTGGGCCCACCCACCTCTTGGCCAACTGCTCTCTGTGATCTACCAGTTCTGCCTTTCTTCAATTTTCTCCCACTTGAAAGCCTCCCACATGGACCTTCCCCACCCATCGCTGAGAATTCTCATGCTCATCTCTCAGATCTCAGCTCTAAATGTCAGCTACTCAGAGAGGTTATTCCTGAGACCCTAATCTAAAATAGGTTTACTTATTACAAAAATCTTGAGGCAGCTTGTACTTTCCCTTTATAGCATTCATCAAAATGTATAATCACATATGTTTTGTATTTATTTATTATTTGTCTGCTCATTAGCCTGTTAGCTCTATGGATAGAAAAATAAATCTGTTCTATCAACCATAATATCTGTTAGGTCTAATGCAGTGTCAGAATATATTAGAGATTCAATATTTTTAAATAAATGGATGATTGGATGAATGAACACAACATTTCCCTTTAGTGAGTATCTCTGGTCCCCTAAATGTTGAATTTACTGCTTATTGTTTTTCTAGAGACAAAAGACAAAGCTTCACTTCAAAACAACTTGGAAGCATATGCTGCCCCTGTTTTTGCTTTCCTGGCATCCTCCTAACTGCTCTAAGTACCAGTCTGTCTCACATTCATGTTTGGGATGAGAGTTGCCTACCTTTCACTCTTTTTCAATGCCTTTGAAAGCAAATTAACTCATGAATCCATTTAGATTCTCTTATCAACTTTTAATAACCCAACTTTAAAAATATCTAGTTACCCTGTTGAAATGATGCAACACACCAATGTATTCTATGAACTCCTGTCCCCCCAAATATAAGAAAATATATCAAAAAAGGCTATAAAAATCTAATTAAAATTTTTGCATACAACATATAATGTGTTCCCTCCTCCGTAAGTCCACAACAATGTAGCACCGTTAGACAATTTGGCATTACACCACAGACTCATAAATGTAGGTTTACTGCAAAAGATAAAAGCTGTAAGTACTAGAGGATAAATCTGTAAAAGCCATGATCTTCAACATCAGCATTCACTCTTAATGCTGAATTCTCAATGAATATGTGTCAGTTGACATCACACAACTATTCTGGCTCTCCCAGGATTACCTTTTGAAAACATCTGTTTCATGATACCATTACCCTGATTTAAACGTTTCAGTGGCTTCTCATTTATATCACTCTGCTTCCCAAACTGCAGACGCCAAAGCCGAGGTAACAGTGAGTTATGTGTGAGGGAAAGAAAAGCCAAAGCAAATATGCTACATCTCTTTGGACAAACAGTTTTTACTTAAACATTTTCAGGAAAAAACATTTACATTAAAACAGCTCTGGCTCTACTGTGGAGCAAAATAAAAAATTTAAAACTGAATTTTAAATTTATGATATGCAAGTATACAGGAGCTTTGAGTTTGCGAAACTGTCTGACACATGATAAACAGTAAATATGTCAAAGAGACATCACAGAGGACTTTACTCATTACATAAATAGTGACAACTATGGCCCAGCAATACTGAGCTTGAGCAGTGGCCCTCCCTCCAGTTTGGATCAGGTGTTCCTTTTCTTAGGAGCTCATCCCTAATATATCACTAGTGTCGATATAATATTAGGTTGAACCTGCCAATATTTAATGACTTTTGATTTACAAAAATGACATACCTGTATGGTTCAATATAATAGAAGAGTCCTTCTTGTATGCGGTCACCTCAACCTGCCTCCTTTCAAAAATATCTGGTAGTTCTTTGTCTCCATCATCAGTTACTATTACTGGCCTAAACCAGACTTCAGTACATGTTGGCTTAGGATTCAATCTGAATCAGTTTGTATACAAGTATAAGCAAGTGTTTGATGTTCTATATTTTGAGAAAAAAAATTCCCTCTCCTTCAGGTTATGGCATAAACAACTCCTGTCTGCCATTTAATAGTACTGAAGGAGCATGACCTAAAAAGAAATGGGAAAGCCATTTACAGTCATGCTCCCACACCCTAACTGATCAGAGCATTTGTCTCAGTATGCTACTGGGCTAACATATAACAAAACCATTCTAATAAGCCACTTATATAAGTGTAGAATCTTTTAAGCTTGATCAACTATTTCTATTAAACAAAGAAATAGGCTTCGTTGGAGTAAGAGTGCCTGGTATCAACCACAAAAAACTAAGTATCAAGTCACACTTCCCTTTGTAAAAAAGAAAAAAAGTTATCTGTGAATCGGACTTTTAAAAAGCTTTGAAACTTTTTAAGAAGGAGAAATTTTAGATTTTCAAAGAGATTTTTAAGTTTAGTATTATAAACATATTATTAATGGTCATATATCATTTTCTGACCTTGTGAAAGTGAAAGTCTGAATAGCACTCACAAATCGTCCACATTGAAAACAAAATGCAGACTCATCTCATTCCCTACTTGGCAACTGCTAACTTTAAAAGGTTCCATCTTACTCTTCACCTAAACCTTTATGAAATAAAATATCTGCCTATTTTTAATCATAATTTGTCCTGCTGCAGCACTGTCATGAAACAAAACTGATCCAGATATCAGTTCTGAGGAAGTCTAGCTGTTAAAGTACACATCTGTTTTCTGTCAACTTGGCTTTGTTGATAGGCCCATAGTAACAGATGCCCAAAATAGCCTTGAACAAAATCAACAGAACGAGGTTCTCACTCCTAGAATCAATCTGAAAATACAGCAACCACATAAACATTGCTGGATATTTCCCTTAACCTTTGTGTTTCTCTGAATTCATTACCTTGGACTATTATTTTACTTCCTAGAATTTGCCAGAGTAATGAATTCTAAGAAATGAAAAAATGCACTATTCTCATGCCTCTCCATCTCATTCTTCTCAACCTCCAGAAAAAGGACAGTGCCTAAATCATTCAATAGCTCCCATATGGGACAGAAGGCAGCGTCCTCGTAACTCTCCACTATTGTTGCTACTGACGATTAGAATGATCAAAAAGTATATAACCTTCAGCCCAAACACATTTCAATATACAAGCACCTAAAAGTATTAAATGAGCATTCCTTAAACTTCAGAGAATTGTAAAATCTAGAAACATTTGTTAAATATGTAAATTTCTAGGGTCATAACTTTCAAGAATCTTGAGTTTCAGATGGGGCTACAGAATTTGTGTGATTAACAAGCTCTCTCTACCCCTCTTCCAAATAATTTCTTTGAGATATAATTCAAGTACCATAACATTCAGCCTTTAAAGGTGTTCAAATCAGTAGTTTTGAGTATATTCACATGACTGTACAACTATCTCAATTATCTAATTTCAGAACATTTCATCACCCTAAAAAGAAACCTTTTAGTCCCAATCTCTCTTCCCCCAGCTCCTGGCGACTACTAATCTACATTTTGTTTCCATGGATTTGCATATAAATGAAATCATACAATATGTGTCTGGATCCTTTAACTTAGTACAATATTTTCAAGATTTATCTAGGATGTATCAGCACATCATGCCTTCTATGGCTGAATAACATTCCACTACATGTGTATACCATATTTCGTTTCTTCATAATTCAGGTGTTGTTTCCACTTTTTAGTTATTACGAATAATGCTGACATGACCATTAGTACACAGGGTTTTTGTGGGGGTATTTTTTTGTAAATTTATGTTTTTAGTTCTTTTGGGTGCATATACAGAAGCTGAATTGTTAGGTAGTATGGTAACTATTTTTAACTTTTTGAGTAATTTCCAAACTGCTTTTCAAAGTAACTATAATACTTTACATTCTGATCAGCAATTTATGAGGGTTCCAGTGTCTTCACATCCTCACTAATGCTGGGTTTTGTCCAACATTTTTATTATAGCTATTCTAGAGAGCATGAAGTATGTGCTTTTAGTTTGCTTTTTCCTGGTGACTCATGATGTCAAAGATCTCTTAATGTGCTTGACAATTGGCATATCTTCTTTGGGGAACTGTCTTCCAGATTCTTTCAGTTCAGTTCAGTTGCTCAGTCGAGTCTGACTCTTTGCGACCCCGTGGACTGCAGCACGTCAGGCCTCCCTGTCCATCACCAATTCCCGAAGTTTACCCAAACTCATGTCCACTGAGTTGGTGATGCCATCCAGCCATCTCATTCTCTGTCATCCTCTTCTCCTCTTGCCCTCAATCTTTCCCAGCATCAGGGTCTTTTCAAATGAGTCAGTTCTTCACATCAAGTGGCCAAAGCATTGGAGTTTCAGCGTCAACATCAGTTCTTCCAATGAACACTCAGGACTGATCTCCTTTAGGATGGACTGGTTGGATCTTCTTGAAGTCCAAGGGACTCGCAAAAGTCTTCTCCAACACCACAGTTCAAAAGCATCAATTCTGCAGCGCTCAGCTTTTTTTATATTTCAACTTTCACATCTACACATGACTACCGTCCACTTTTAAAGTGGCTATCACTCTTTTACTACACTTGATCTTAGCCAAATGGATGAGATGCTTGAATGGCAACACTGATTCAATGGACATGAATTTGATCAAGCTCCGGCAGTTGGTGATGGACAGGGAAGCCTGGCATGCTGCAGTCCATATTGTCGCAAAGAGTTAGACACAACTGAGCGACTGAACTGAACTGAACTCCTTTATTCATTAAGTTGCAAGAGTTCCTTATGTATTCTAGATACAAAGCCCTTATCAGACATGAGATTTACAAATATTCTCTCCCATTCTCTTTTTTTTCCCACTTTCTTGATAGCATCCTTTGAAACACAAAAATTTTAAATTTTGATGAAATCTGTCTTCATTCTTTTGTTGCTTGTGCTTTCAATGTCATATGTAAGAAACTATTGCCTAATCCAAGGTCATGAAGATTTACAGTTAGATTTTCTTCTAAGAGTTTCATAGTTTTAACTCTTATATTCAGGCCTATGATTGATTTTTTGAGTTAATTCTTAAAAATGTATAAGGCAGGCGGTACAACTTCTTTATATATACATACACACACACACACATATATACATATATATATATCTCCAGTCATTCCAGCAACTTTGTTGGAAAGACATTATTTCCTTGTTGAATTATCTTGGCACCCTTGTCAAAATCAACTACCCAAAAATGTGTATGTATGAACTCTCAATTCTAATCCATTAATCTATGCATCTATACTATAATTAATCAGCTAGCAGACTTTCACTATTGCACTATGTCATCATGCTCTTCTGATATTAAGAAAAAAATCCTCACAGAAAAATGAATATTTATAAAATTTCCAGGCAATGCACTACTGGACATAAACAACTAAACTGATTCTGGGAGAAAAATAATACCTGGGACAAGAACTGGATCATATCTGTATACAGGTGAATGCTGCTGCTGCTAAGTCGCTTCAGTCGTGTCCGACTCTGCGACCCCATAGACAGCAGCCACCAGGCTCCCCCATCCCTGGGATTCTCCAGGCAAGAACATTGGAGTGAGTTTCCATTTCCTTCTCCAGTGCATGAAAGTGAAAAGGGAAAGTGAAGTCGCTCAGTCGTGTCCGACTCTTAGCAACCCCATGGACTGCAGCCTACCAGGCTCCTCCATCCATGGAATTTTCAAGGCAAGAGTACTGGAGTGGGTTGCCATTGCCTTCTCCAACATAGGTGAATAGGCAGAGTTATATCTACCAAAGGTGAACTGTTTTTCAGAAGCCTGATGATTTTGTGTATATCAAAACAGACTCACTGTCTCTGAATGTGTTTAGCACTATTAGCTTCAACCCAGTCACTTACTTTTAAGCTGTTTATATTTCAAATTAAAAGTTTATTATTAGATAATTAGACAATAATGTGCTTTCCTCTGCTGAAAAGAAAAAAGAACACTTAGAGATTTTATCAGGACTACTGGATATCTATCATTCATCTTTTTACAAAGAGTCATATAATAATATTAATAAATATTCATTTCAATCACTTTATAAGAAAACAGATTCTGAATACTGAGGATGCACTAATTTTTCTCTGTAGTAAAGATTCTTATGGACAAAATGGACTCTTGCCTATCTGTCAATTAGCATAAACAAGAGGACTAGTCAGAAGTACTATGCACCTACTTCATTGGGAAGTTGGAGAACAGCTAGACCACGACTACTAAGAGCTGTGAGTCAGAAACAACTACCAGATAATGACACAGCCAAAGCTTCAATAGGTCAACGAGTCAGTGGAACATGCAGGAAATTGTTCTGTTCAATTGAGGAAATTTTTCTGGCAGTATTTCTCACAAAGAAGGGCAAAATGGGATATATTACCAGGACACGGATAAGAAGCAAAGTGTCAAGTGGACTTCTAAAAAAATAAGAGCATCTGAAAACCCTGATGAGACAACCTAAAGAGCAAGAGACCAGAATGTTCTTTTATGCTTCTTTTATAACTAATGCAATCAGTTATTACAGTAGTGGTAGCTGATTACTGTGTCTAGATACAATTTCTCTGGGTAAATAATGTAAGCGTCAAATCGTTATTTGGTTAAAAATGCCAAATAATGGATGCTCATGCTAAAGTACCTGAAAAGGGAAGATAGAGAATACCAGGAGTATCAGAAGAAGCCATTTCATGACGAAATCCTGCTAGACCATAGAAGGAGCAACTGAGATACAAGGTCAAAAAATTCTTGGACTGAGAGACCTCAACTGATGTTGAGAAGTGATAGAACTCAGTCTTTAAATGAAAGAAGATAATGGGGATTTCTTATGAGAGACAAATATGATGGTTTATTTGGACAATAATAGTCAGTCCATCAAAAAAACTATTTCTATGTTGGCCAGTCATATGATGAAGATGAAGGGCAGCAGTCTGTTTGGAGAAAATAAGAATCAGTAGGACCAGGGATATAAAACTTTAAGAAATGTGTGGCCCAGAATCATTTTCCAGAAAAGTCTGCCAGTATGTTATCCTCAAATCTTTGAGATTTAAAAAGGAAAGCATGAAGTTTATCAGAAAAACTGGGTATGAATAAAACTGAATGGTAAAGACAAGGAACTGCTCTCCAAAAGAAGGTCTCCTTTCCTATCCACTTCCAGCTGACACACATGACAGAGTTTCTTCTCTATTGTACAATCTAAATAATTTATAAATCAGACTGTTATGAATAATAGCAATGGAGGTCTTTAAACTTGTATTAGTTAGAAGACACTTTCACAAACTAATTTTCAGACAATGGGAAGCATTCAAATATTTCATATTGCTCTGCACATAATTATGAAAATAATTTACACAGACTGACATTACATGCTGCCTTTATTCAAACCCTGTTTGAAAAACTAAACCACGAAAATGATTTGGAATACTGCTACCACTTCAACTCTGAGGACCATAATTTTTAAGATTAAACTCTATATTAAAACTGTGCTACTCCTCATTCTAATTAAATAAATATCTATGGCTGGATAATACATTTTTGAGATATTATTTTGAGATTGATAATATAGTTTTGAGAGTAAATATTTATTTAATAAATATCAAATGCCAAATTTTAAAGCAGTTAACACTAAATAATTTCAGTCCATGAAGTATATACACTCAGAAATATACTCTTGCCGGGAAAATCCCATGGGCGGAGGAGCCTGGTAGGCTGCAGTCCATGGGGTCGCTAAGAGTCGGACACGACTGAGCGACTTCACTTTCACTTCTCACTTTCATGCACTGGAGAAGGAAATGGCAACCCACTCCAGTGTTCTTGCCTGGAGAATCCCAGGGATGGGGGAGCCTGGTGGGCTACCGTCTATGGGGTAGCACAGAGTTGGACACGACTGAAGCGACTTAGCAGCAGCAGCAGCAATATGTTGATTTTCCAGACCCACCAATGACCCTTCTCAGAAAATCTGCTTCCATGCAGAGTACCTGCTGAGTGCATTGTAGGTCATGTGACTTCCCCCAATGGCTACCACCATCACAGAATACTGCACAAGAGATGGACAACTAGCCTAAGGTGACACATACATCTGACTCAAGAATCTGCAGGCTGATCTGAAACATGAGCAGGACCAATGATGTCCTCCCTGAAGACTGTTATCTTAAAGATATAAAGACAGTGCCAAGAGCTTAATATTAGAGCTGAAAGGTGATGGAAGAATTTTATGAGATATTTTAGGCCCTATACAAGCAAAGGTACAAATATACAGGTCAGGAAAAGAGGGCTCTAATTCATAAAGAGCAAGACATCAATACAGATGAGTGGCTGGAGTCTGTGTGTCACCTGTACGTCCTGAGGTCTACTTGCTCATATTTTTCTGGGTTCCCTCTATATTTATAATAATTCCCTGATAGCACAGTGGTAAAGCTAATGCAGGAGATATGTTTTCGATCCCTGGGTGAGGAAGATCCCCTGGAGAAGGAAATGGGAACCCACTCCAGTGCTCTTTCCTGGGAAATCCCATGGACAGAGGATCCCAGTGCGCTATAGTACATGGGGTCCCAAAAGAGTCGGACTCAACTGAGCGACTAAATAACAACATCCCACTGTGTTTAAGCTACTATGTCTAAGTTTCTGTTTCTTAAAATATCTTAACTAAAAGAGAAAGGATTCCTAAATATATTATTTTTTCTCTTAAAGACTCAAAAGAAGTCTTATATTTCAGCCCATAGGATTTTATAAAAATATCTACACAAGGACAGTAAAAATAATTTTCCCCATCAATTCTTTACTCCTCCTACTCTTTTTCAAAAGATATTTCAGGTGTGTCTACAAGTTGACTAGATATACAGTAAAACACAAGAGAGACATGGCTCCTCTTTTCAGAAATGTGTAATCCAGTGACAGAAATTGGTATTTGAAAAGTAATACACAATAAATAAATAAACAACCACCAACTTACAGGGTGCCACCAGCGAAGGTAAAAGGATGCATTACTTAAGAATGAGTGATCACAGAAGGCTTCTTAGAGGAAGAAACATTTAAACTTAGATCTCAAGGAGTGGGCACACAGAATGAAGAATACATTCTAGGCAGAAGGTAAAGACTACATGAATGTTTCCAACTTGAAAAGATCTTAAGTGTTTCAAAAACTAAAAGGTGGTCAGTATTGAAGTATAGTGAATAAGGGCAAGACTGACCCAGGGATGCCACTGGGGAGAAAGGAAGGGAAGATTTCAGACCAAGTGAAATAATGTAAGTTTTATTTAGTGGGAAATCACTGAAGGGTTTTGTTTCAGTGACATGACCTGATATTAGTTTTATGAAAATTTCTCGATGCTGTGGAAAATCACAGGATAAAAGAAAGTCAAGTGTTAAGATGAGTTAGGAGGTTCCTGAATAGGATATGAAACCAAGTAAAGTCAAGAAGCAACAGTTAGAACCAGCCTTGGAACAATGGACTGGTTCCAAACTGGGAAAGGAATAGTACATCAAGGCTGCATATTGTCACTCTGCTTTATTAACTTATATGTAGAGTACATCATGTGAAATACCGGGCTGGATGAAGAACAAGCCAGAATCAAGATTGCTGGGAGAAATATCAATAACCTCAAATATACAGATGACAGCACCTTTATGGCAGAAAGTGAAGAGGAACTAAAGAGTCTCCTGATGAAGATGATAGAGGAGAGTGAAAAAGCTGACTTAAAACTGAACATTCAAAAAATGAAGATCATGCTATCTGGTCCCATCATTTCATGGCAAGTAGATAGGGAAACAATGGAAACAGTGAGAGATTTTATTTTCTTGGGCTCCACAATCATTGTAGATGGTGACTACAGCCATGAAACTAAAAGACGCTTGCTCCTTGGAAGAAAAGTTATGACCAACCTAGACAGCATATTCAAAAGCAGAGACATCACTTTGCCAACAAAGGTCCATACAGTCAAAGCTGTGGTTTTTCCAGTAGTCATTATGGATGTGAGAGATGGACCATAAAGAAGGCTGAGCATCGAAGAAATGATGCTTTTGAACTGTGTTGTTGGAGAAGACTCTTGAGAGTCCCTTGGACTGCAAGGAGAACAAACCAGTCAATCCTAAAGGAAATCACTCCTGAATATTCACTGGAAGGATTGATGCTGAAGCTGAAACTCCAATACTTTGGCTACCTGCTGAGAAGAATTGACTTATTAGAAAAGACCCTGGTGCTTGAAAGATTGAAGGTTGGATGAGAAGAGGACAACGAGGATGAGATGGCTGGATGGCATCACTGACTCGATGGCCNACTCCTGAATATTCACTGGAAGGATTGATGCTGAAGCTGAAACTCCAATACTTTGGCTACCTGCTGAGAAGAATTGACTTATTAGAAAAGACCCTGGTGCTTGAAAGATTGAAGGTTGGATGAGAAGAGGACAACGAGGATGAGATGGCTGGATGGCATCACTGACTCGATGGCCATGAGTTTGAGCAAGCTGTGGGAGTTGGTGGTGGACAGGGAAGCCTGGTGTGCCACAGTTCATGGGGTCCCAAGAGCTGGACATGACTGAGTGACTGAACAACAATTGAGTAGAAAGACATATTTTCCTTTGAAAACATATCTTGAAAATGGACTTGAGAAACTAGTGAGTACAATTTTTTTCCAAATAACTGTAAATTGCTCATATATATATATATGTACACACACACACATATACACACACACACAGAGCATACATAAAGACATATATGAGAATGAGAACACTGAATGGCTCCTCTGAAATAGGGAAAAGGGAGTGTGTGTGATCAAGAAGAGGTAATAATATATAAAGCTAATATTGTTGGTATTGTTTTATTCTTAACCAGAGCATTACACAGGAGTTCACTGTATGTCTTAATGATTTTTGATAAGTTTTATTATTACTTTTTAATTTTTTTTTGTTTATTTGGCTGTACTGGGTCTGAGTTGCAGCACACAGGATCTTTAATTATGACATGTGGGATCTTTGGTTGTATCAAGTGGGATCTAGTTCCCTGACCAAGCACTGAACCCAGGCCCCCTGTATTGGCAGCATGGAGTCTTAGCCACTGGACTACCAGGAAGTCCTTATTTTTTTTTTTTAATTTTTATTTTATACTGGAATATAGTTAATTTACAATGTTGTATTAGTTTTAGGTGTACAGCAAAGTGATTCAGTTACACATGAACCTATTCTTTTTCAGATTCTTTTCCCATACACGTTAATATAGAGAAGTGACTAGACTCCCCTGTGCTATAATGTAGGTCCTGGTTGATTACCTATTTTATACATACTAGTGGGTACATGTTAATCCAAAACTCCTAATTTATCCCTTTCCCGACCACTTTTCCCCTTTAGTAACCATAAGTTTGTCTTTTATGGCTGTAAGTATGTTTTGAATATTTAATCATAAAAATANTATAGAGAAGTGACTAGACTCCCCTGTGCTATAATGTAGGTCCTGGTTGATTACCTATTTTATACATACTAGTGGGTACATGTTAATCCCAAACTCCTAATTTATCCCTTTCCCGACCACTTTTCCCCTTTAGTAACCATAAGTTTGTCTTTTATGGCTGTAAGTATGTTTTGAATATTTAATCATAAAAATAATGAAAGTGAAAAGTGAAAGTGAAGTCACTCAGTCATGTCCAACTCTTTGCGACCCCATGGACTGCAGCCTACCAGGCTCCTCAGTCCATGGAGTTTTCCAGGCAAGAGTACTGGAGTGGGTTGCCATTTCTTTCTCCAGGGATCTTCCCGACCCAGGGATCGAACCCGGGTCTCCCACATTATAGGCAGATGCTTTACCATCTAAGCTACCAGGGAAGGCCCATAAAAATAACAGACTATGTTTATTTTATTCCATCAACCCACGTAGGTACATTTAACTTCTACAAGTGTTTCTGGAACCAAAAATAGTATGAAGTAACTTCAGTTATTCCAATTCATGATGAACTGAAAGATTTTTATTGGAAAAAAAATGTCACCCTACAACTTAAAGTCAGTGATCTTTGTTCTGATTATGAGAAATAAACACACAAATAAATACTGTGGGTTACTGAACAGGTTCAAGGTATATAAAGTCTTTTGTGAGTCTGATTTTACTGAAGCAAAACACCACTTCTATTTTTAGGAGTAAATATATTCTTGTATTTTACAGTACTAGGTTTAACATGTATGTTCCCCCATTGATCATCTTTCATAATTATCCCACACTCTAGTTCTTAAAGACTGACCTTACATATTCCCAGAGGCACAAAAACCTGCTTCTAGAACAAGCACTTTGAGAACAAAGCATGTAACAGTAACTTTCCCTTTCACTCCACAGCATCATCTGTCTCCAGGATGCTCCCTGGTGCATAGAGACTGCATAATCAGCCATCCTTTTCCTCTCCCCACTACACTAAATGAAAACATGTAACCAATAAACTTACACCAGATGCTCCATCAGCACATCCCGTTATCTCTACTTTTGAAATCTGTCAAGAATTCAACCGCTTTTGACCACCCTCACTGCCGCTGATCCAGACAACCGAGACTACCACAACTGCCTCCAACTGGTCTCCCAGTCCCCTCTTTGAACTCTCCCCACATCTTTTTTCAACAGTGCAACTGGTGATCAGGATAAGACATAACCTCTCCAGTGGTTTCTCAGTCCAATAAAACCTAAATTCTCTACAAAAGTCAAAAGACCCTGTTTAAGGTCTGCCACATTTCTCTTCTTTCTCTTTCTCCATAGTATTTAACACCTCTGATATACTATAATTCTACTTAGTCATCTGTTTATTGCTTGTCTCTTCCACAAAGATGACAAAAGTAATAAGGGTAAGAGTTTTATCTGTTTTTTCTTTACTGTTATATCTGTGAACTTGAATGATGCTAAGTATTTGTGAAGGTGAGGTGAAGTCTCTCAGTTGTGTCCGACTCTTTGCGACCCCATAGATTGTAGCCTACCAGGCTCCTCCATCCATGGGATTTTCCAGGCAAGGGTACTGGAGTGGGTTGCCATTTCCCTCTCCAGAGGATCTTCCTAACCCAGGGATCAAACCCAGGTCTCCCATATTGTAGGCAGACGCTTTACTGTCTAAATAAATGTTTGTTAAATGATTGAATAAATGAATATTCCTCTCAAAGTCACAAGAAGTAGACATAGTTGTTCTGCTGTTTTTAACTGGAGGTTTCTGCCTCTTTCTGTAATGTCAAAATTAACAAAAACACAAGAAAAAGCTATAGACAACTGATGTGACAACCATAAAGACCCTATAAAGTGGGAAAGACATTAGCACCCAGAAGCAAGATATTAAAGAGAGTTCTTTTTCTAGTCCTGCGATTTCCTATTGATAAGCAAAACATAAAAGTAGCCTACAGAGTATTTATTGGTTAGTCAAAGCATTTGTTTCCTTCATTTCATGACCAATTACTACTAACATTTTCAGAAAATTTTGTTTTTGTTCTTAATTTTCTTTATATCAGCTCTTTGTAATGTGCTTTAAATTCAATATGTTACCTGTTGAAGATATTAGTGCTTCTGTAGCAATCATACCACAATACATAAATGTATCAAATTAACATGGTGTGGTACATAGTGATACAACCTTCAATTTAGTTCAGTTCAGTCCCTCAGTCCTGTCAGACTCTTTGCACCCACAGACTACAGCATGCCAGGCCTCTCTGTCCATCACCAACTCCCGGAATTTACTCAAACTCATGTCCATCGAGTCAGTGATGCCAGACAGCCATCTCATCCTCAGTCGTACCATTCTCCTCCCACCTTCAATCTTTCCCAGTAGCAGGGTCCTTTCCAATGAGTCAGTTCTTCGAATCAGGTGGCCAAAGTATTGGAGTTTCAGCTTCAGCATCAGTCCTTCCAATGAATATTCAGGACTCATTTCCTTTAGGATGGACTGGCTTGACCTCCTTGCAGTCCAAGGGACCCTCAAGAGTCTTCTCTAACACCACAGTTCAAAAGCATCAATTCTTCAGTGCTCAGCTTTCTTTATGTTCCAACTCTCACATCCATACATGACTACTGGAAAAAAACCACAGCTTTGACTATATGGACCTTTGTTAGCAAACTACTGTCTCTGCTTTTGAATATGCTGTCTAGGTTGGTCATAACTTTTCTTCCAAGGAGTAAGCATCTTCTTTCATGGCTGCAGTCACCATTTGGAGTGATTTTCGAACCCCCCTCAAAAAAAGTCTCTCACTGTTTCCACTGTTTCCTCATCTATTTGCCATGAAGTGATGGGAATGGATGCCATGATCTTAGTTTTCTGAATGTTGAGTTTTCAGCCAACTTTTTCATTCTCCTCTTTCACTTTCGTCAAGAGGCTCTTTAGTTCTTCACTTTCTGCCATCAGGGTGGTGTCATCTGCATATCTGAGGTTATTGATATTCTCCTGGCAATCTTTATTCCAGCTTGTGCTTCATCTAGCCCAGCATTTCCCATGATGTACTCTGCATATAATTAAATTAGCAGGGAGACAATATGGAGCTTTGCCGTACTCCTTTCCTGATTTGGAACCAGTCTGTTTTTCCATGTCCAGTTCTAACTGTTGCTTCTTGTCCTGCATACAGATTTCTCAGGAGGCAGCTCAGGTAGTCTGATATTCCCATCTTTCAGAATTTTCCATAGTTTGTGGTGATCCACATAGTCAAAGGCTTTGATGTAGTCATTAAACCAGAAGTAGATGTTTTTCTGGAACTCTCTTGCTTTTTTGATGATCAAGCAGATATTGGCAACTTGATCTTTGGTTCCTCTGCCTTTTCTAAAACCAGCTCAAACATCTGGAATTTCATGCTTCATGTATTGTTGAAACCTGGCTTGAGGAATTTTGAGCATTACTTTGCTAGCATGTGAGATGAGTACAACTGTGCGGTAATTTGAGCATTCTTTGGCATTGACTTTCTTTGGGATTGGAATGAAAACTGACCTTTTCCAGTCCTGTGGCCACTACTGAGTTTTCCAAATTTGCTGGCATAGTGAGTGAAGCATTTTCACAGAATCGTCTTTCAGGATTTAAAATAGCTCAACTGGAATTCTATCACCTCCAGTAGCTTTGTTCATCCAGTGATGCTTCCTAAGGCCCATTTGACTTGGCATTCCAGGATGTCTGGCTCTAGGTAAGTGATCACACCATAGTGGTTATGAGTCATGAAGATCTTTTTTGTATACTTCTATGTATTGTTGCCAACTCTTCTTAATATCTTCTGCTTCTGTTAGGTCCATATCATTTCTGTCCTTTATTGTTCTCATCTTTGCATGAAATGTTCCCTTGGTATCTCTACTTTTCTTGAAGAGATCACTCATCTTCCCCATTCTATTGTTTTCCTCTATTTCTTTTTACTGATCACTGAGGAAGGCTTTCTTATCTCTCCCTACTATTTTTTAGAACTCTGCATTCAAGTGGGTGTATCTTTTCTTATCTCCCTTGCCTTTAGCTTCTCTTCTTTTCTCAGCTATTTGTAAGGCCTCCTCAGACAGCCATTTTGCCTTTTTGCAGATGTTTTTCTTGGGGATGGTCTTGATCAATGCCTCCTGTTCAATGTCACGACCCTCTGTCCACAGTTCTTCAGGTACTCTATCAGATCTAATCCCTTGAATCTATTTGTCACTTCCACTGTATAACTAACTGTAAGAGATTTAATTTAGGTTAAGCTTACACAATGTTTTATATATATATACACACACACATATATATGTATCAGTTAAAAGCTCAATGTATCACTATTTGAGGGAGGAAAGTGGAGGCAAAATGTATGGATATATAATGAATCTATTCTTCAGATAACAGCTTTAGGAAAGTGCTTTGAAAGGGAATTACACTTTGTGGTATTTAATCATATATCCCATACTGTCATTTTTTTTTTCTCTTCATCACTCTAAGAAGAAAGGAGAGGCAGTAAAAATATTCCAATTTGAAGGGTCAATGATTTCCTTAAATTTCGTGAAATACCAAGTTACTATATAAATCTGAATGTATTTGATACTCTAAAAACTGAACTATCTGGGAAGAGTCAACTTCAAACACCAGCTGTCAGTTATCTTATCAAGACTAAAAGAAACACTGTTTTCCTTATATCTTTTGAAAGACCATGGAAGAAAAAACACTTTTGGAAAACTGACTGAATCACCATAGTCAAAAAAAAAACAATAAACCTTCCATTAGGGACAATGGCTAAAATTTTTGTTTTAGCAAAGAAGCGCCTCCACTGAGGGGAAAACAAAGATGTTTAGAAAGGTAAGAAAGAAACAACAGCTAGTTAAAGCCCTCTTAAGAATCCCCGAAGTCAGAGAAGCATCTGAAAGGATAATACAGGTGGATGGAGCAGAATGGAGGGCAATATTACTAAGTGAATACTTACTACATAGCAGATAGAGTGCCAGGCACTTTATATTCTTAATTGCCTTTAATCCTTAAAATAAACCCAGGAGCTAGATATTGTTAGTTTCATTTCACAGATAAAGAAACTAATACATATATTGGTAAAGTGATATAGGAAGGATTAACTTAAAAACCAGCTATATCAACTCCAATGTTAAGCTGTCTCTCTGGGTGCTTCTTCTGTAATTGAATACATTGCTGAATTTTCCCCACCAGGGTAACTTCCCTCATATAAGCACAGAAGTGATTCAGGTCTTAGACCCAGCTCTTAGTTCTTATTTGTATGCAGCTTTAGAGATTAACTGAATGATTTCAACCATCAAATGAATTTCATTTTGATTCATGTTCATGAACACTAATCTGATCCAGGACCTGCCCACTAAAGAAAAAAAAATAAAAACAAAAGAAAATGAAACATAAATCTGCCCCTGTTCACAGGAAGATTTTTGCTGAATAAAAACAACTCAAAAAGTGATGCTTAAGATACTTTGAAAAACTGTTCAGTAGCGTCTACAAAAACCCTAGCTTACGTATGTCTTGACCCAGAAATTTCACTCCTAGCTGTGTACCCTTTGAAGTGTATACACATGTTTATCAAAAGACAAGTCCAAAAATGTTCACAGCAACACTACTCATAATATCCCTAATCTGGAAATGACCCAAATGCCCATCAACAATAGAATGGAAGAATAAATAAACTGTAGTATAGTCATACAATGGGACAAATAAACAATGCCTAGGGGCGCTATATGGATGAATCTCACAAACAATATGATGAATGAAAAAGTGAGATGAAAAAGAGTTTATATTGTATAAGTCTACTTAAACAAACTTCAAACAATTAAAACTAATCTATGGTATTGAAAGTCAAGAACACATTACTCATCAGAGGAGCAATGACTAAGTGGAGGGAAGGAGGGCTTATGAAATACAGACAGTGTTCTCCTTTAATTTGGGTATGTGTTATATTAGTATATTCACTTTGTTAAAAATCACCATGTTTTACTCTTGGTGGGTTAAGAACAGTAATTACACTATATTAATTCTTATCCTTCCATATAAACAGAGAAATATAATCAACATAGAAGATTTTGTTCTTAACTTTTTTTTTCAACTATTGGCTAAATGTCTATCTACAGAGTTCTTCCATTTATCTCAATATAAGAAAATGTATTTTCAACTCCAGTTTCAAATCAGGTAGCCATCCATCTTCACCAAAAAAAAAAAAAAAAAAAGAAATTGACCCAATTTACCACATATTCACCTTTAAATATTTTAAATAAAACCATCATTAACTAGGAGTTTTTCCTAATTCCAGATTCACTGACAAAATCTACTAAAATTCTTCCCTTTTCTGCTACTTAACTTCATGTTCTTAATCTTAAGATGAATGAAGAAATCTTTAAAAACATTTAACTTATGCTTTCTAAGATTAAAATTTTAAGCTCAATGTCTTTCTCATTTCCCAATAGGATCTTTGGGCAAAATACTCTGTAGAGTATTTTTACTCTATCTTTTTAGTATCTTTTCAGTCAGACTAAAGAGCTCTAAAAGCTTAACACTTTTCCATCTGAGAATTTCCAAGCCTTCCACTTGTAACTCAATATTAATTCATAACTATCAATATTTAAATTGTTTTTTTTTAAAGAGAGAATATAACAGAAATACCTATGGATGTTTCTAATTAAGACTATGTTTCCATTTCTTCTTTTAGAATATTTGATCCCATATGAAAGAATGGCTTTGATATAAATATTTTATTAACCACAAGAAGGAAAGGGGCAAAGAGAAAACACAGACAAGCAGGAAATAAAAGTTTATCTAAAAATTTCCTTTGTAAATTAATCCTCTGACAAAGATGAGTTAGTGGAAAGAACAAATGTCCTAAAGCATACTATAATATCATTCCCAATAAACTCTATTTTGAAAGTCTATTTTACTGTGTTAAGGGATGTTATCATTTATTTCCCTGGTTTCCATAATGCTGTATTTACAAGCAATTTCATATTTTAGAAAGCTAGCCAACCTTCTTGAACAGCTGAAGAGTACATATTTAAGAGAAGAGAAAGTAACACCTCTGATACTCTTATTAATTTTGATGAGCATCAAGATTAATTAATCATCAATGCTATGATTATGATTCTGAATCACAGTGGACAACTGATGAGAAGGCTTATAAGTTTTCTTTTCTTTTCCCTACCATAAATATTGCTAACTTTCTTAGTAACTGATATTAGAAATTCAGGTCTCTTCAAGATGAAACTTCCTGAGGAGTTATGAAATCTGGGTTCCAGAAGTCCTGTGGACAGAGCTGCAATGTTAGGAATCACACCATTCAGGAAGAGACAATTTCACAAAGTCACTATTCCAGTGTTACTACTCTACCAAAACTGACTCAAGAAATCCAATTTAACTGGTATGATTAAGCATATTAATTTCATTCTCTTTTCTATAATGAATACCATCAAACCAATCTGCTATATATTTAGATAATATCAGCAACAAAAATGAAACAATGATAGTATTTGCAAGCTCTTATTATATATAAAGATAAAACTGTTAAAATGTCATACCTCCACTTTTCTATTTTTATAAATACCATGAAATACTAAGCTCAGTGTGCAATGAGTAAGATATAGGCATATTTACTTAACAAAACTAACTTTTAGTATCAATCTGTTTTAAGATTACAGAACTCAATGAATTTGCTTTTACTTTCAAAGAGGATTAAACTGAATTAAAAGAGCCAGAATTGTTTATTTACCACACCAATGTGGACAGTCAAGAAAAACAGAATTTATAGCACAAATGTTCAATTTGTTTTGTGTATATTGTGATCACATCATTTTGACTCTGAATAAGGTTTTAGCTCCTAATTTTGCATTCTTCCTTTAGGCTTAATTTAAATAGGCATTTTAGAAACTAATTTATAAGTAAAATAAATAGGAGAATTAAATGTTTCATCAACCAGGTTCTTTGGCTGTTATAATATTCTCAATTTGAAAATTTATTCTGTGACTCTCAGTGAGTCACTCAACTCTTCTATATAAAAATATATCGTGTTTATAAAATGTGCTGCAACCTTTATATATTGTGCAACTGCCACCTAGAACCTTTGAAGAGCAAAACCCAGCTATGTTTGCATATAACATGGTTACTGCTATAGCAGGTTTGTTTTATCTTTTAAACCTTATTTTTATAATTAAATTTCTAGTTTCTGAGGTGATTAAAATGGTTAGAATTTTTTTAAGGAAGTTACAAAGCTTTATCTAAAAAATGTAATACTGTAATATAAAACTGTCTAGATTATATTAAGCTTATACTTTTGATTACTCCAGCTTTTTACATTAAGACAGTTTATTTTTAAACATATTTATACTCTCAATAAAAAAGTTCTTATCCAGCAACTTTTCATCACTGCAAAGACTATTAAACATTTTGATGGGCGGTAGATGATACATGTGTGTGTAGTATTACTTACATCTTTAAAGTAAAGAGTAAAGTAAATAAATACAGCCACCTATGGAACTAAAAAACAAACAGATAGAAACAATACAGATAGCTAAGGAATTCTGCAAACAAATTTCTGAAATACTCTGTCTAAAAAATATGATACAGAAGCTTTAGTTTATCACTTCTCAGTTAGCTGGCAAGAGTCTCAAATAACATACAGGAAGAGATACCTTATGACTTGAGAATTTAATTACCATAAAATTTTCATTTATATTCACTCTTGGAGTATAATTACATTACCATTAAAAATACTCGATCCTGATTTCATTTATTTAACTTAAAAGACCTTTTATATTAGTAATGTATAATTACACAGATACAGGCTTATTATGAATGTAATGATACAAATTTAATTACCTTATTGTACTTTGTCGAAATTATATATGCCTGATATTTTCATTTCTCACAAATAATAAAATTAAAGTAGTCTTGACTGAAAATTCAAATAGAACCTTTTGGTCAGTATTTCCGGCTTAATGTTGTTTTTTAAGAAAAAAAAGAAATGAAGAAAACTGTAACCATTTTAAGTAGAGATTATTTTCTATTTTGGCTAAAATATGAGCAATGGGATTCACTCTACCTCAGAAAGCAGTAAGTCAATGATGTGGAAGACCATGCAGAGTGGGAACTTGGCAGTAAAGAGAGTGAGAAACCACTGGGATGCGTACATATGAGCTTCTAGGTTCAGATCAGAAAAATGGTTGTGCAGGTCCGGTAACTGCTCCTGAAAGTCAAAGGGGAAAATTGAGGGGAGGAACACTTGAGGATGCTCTATTTTCTGCCACAGCTGTGATTTATGACGAGCTGGCTATGATGACTCTCTGAATTTCATGTAACTACATAGAAGTGATGACAGGAGATGAGAACTGGGGATGTGACAAAGAACAAGACAGACCTGTTCTGAACAAATAACAAAGATCAGCTCTTGCTCACTTGACCCTTCCTGTTTCTTGGGAAACGCCTGCAGTGAGAGAACACCTGCAGTCTAGTGAATACTGCGACTCCACGGTCAAGTCACAGCATTCCCATTCAGGGTTCACGCCTAACTAGCCAGGAAAACAATGTACCTTTTCTTTGAAGACCATTTAATATCAATGTCATTTAGGTTGTATGGTGCTAGTTCAGTACATTTTGGGTCCTGAAGCCCAAAAGATAATCATACTTTTAACAATCTAGTTTCTACATATTAAGAATGATTAAGGATAGAAAATGTACAAGTATATCATGTATGAAATGGGATGTCTCCTAAAAAGAAAACNCTTTTCTTTGAAGACCATTTAATATCAATGTCATTTAGGTTGTATGGTGCTAGTTCAGTACATTTTGGGTCCTGAAGCCCAAAAGATAATCATACTTTTAACAATCTAGTTTCTACATATTAAGAATGATTAAGGATAGAAAATGTACAAGTATATCATGTATGAAATGGGATGTCTCCTAAAAAGAAAACCTTTATGCTAGGTCTTTCCCCTCAAAGTATACAAATAAATACTTTTAAAAACCATGAAAGTCAAAGTAAAAAGTATTAGGATAGCTATTCCAATAACTGAAAGACAAAGGCAAAGATACATAAAAGCCCACTTCAGTTTTCTTTTCATATACAAGATGCTTTTTGAAAAACACCCCTATGTGCCCATCAGATACTTTTAATGGCGTATTGAAGGGGTTATTAACAAACAAAAAGTGCTAACAGAAAATTGCCGAGAGCCAGCATGGGAAATCCCGCCCATGGCAAAGGTCATGAGGAAGAGGGCCTGACAAAATGCAAAGGCAGGATCAAGCCTCAAGGGTCCCCCTAGACTTTCTCAAGCATCTACCCCCCAAACCAGTCTGCCTGCTTTACTGTATTATGCCTTTCACCAACTCCTCTGACATTAACAGGGGGCTGTCCCCCGTCACCTTTTTCTGGGAAAAGTTAATTTAGAGTTTTTAGATAATAAGTCTCTTGGGCGTAATAAGAGTGTTTCAATCCCAAAACCCCCCGCCCCCAATGGCTTTATAGCCTGCCTGACAGGTTTGTCCGGACTCTTACCACTGCGCATGTGACTGTGGCCTCCCGATCTCGAGAGGCACAGGAAGCTTAAAACATCCTAGGAATGTAGGGGCTTCTGAGGAGTCAAAATCATTAGAATAGGACTGATTAAGGGTTTCTTGTTGAGCCAATACTTGCTGCCAAGTTTTCATATCTTTTATTTGTTGATATAGTTGGTATGTAGAAAAAACAGGTAGTAGCCCTGGTATTAGCAACATTAGATCTTTAAGTACTTTCTTTGTTATAACCCACTGCACCTTTGTTCTATAGGGATGTAACTTTAGTGCTTTAAGGGTGATGCAGATTAAAGAAAAACACTTCAGGGGAAATGAGATTAACATTCATTAAGGAAGAGAGCCATAAAGTGTTAACAGGCCTCTTGGCCAGATGATGATGTAGATCACCTGAGACCTTTTGTATACGGAAAGATATGCTGCAGAAAGAAAGCCTGGCATGGATAAGGGTCAGGACTGCTGCCCCTGCATGACTCTGTAAATTCCATTATGTAAAACTTAGCGTATATAAGCGCTTTTTGAAAATAAAGTTATGGGGTTTTTGCACAAGCTTGGCCTCCCCATGTTGACTCTCTCTCTCTTTCTCCCTCTCCCTCTCTCCTTTTCAGGCTGATCCCTTGGAACACAGAGGCTCTTTGCATTCACTTTTCTGCCCAGGCTTCTAAGACCCACGTGAGAGGAAGCCCAAGTCAGGGCACACTCCACTATTCAAGCGGGCGCCAGTGGCCTATATGAATAGAANGACTCTCTCTCTCTTTCTCCCTCTCCCTCTCTCCTTTTCAGGCTGATCCCTTGGAACACAGAGGCTCTTTGCATTCACTTTTCTGCCCAGGCTTCTAAGACCCACGTGAGAGGAAGCCCAAGTCAGGGCACACTCCACTATTCAAGCGGGCGCCAGTGGCCTATATGAATAGAACAAGTCTCTTGTCTTGAGACTTTATTAGCTTTCCGTGTAAACCAAGGAATATCAGCCTCTTTTCTCCTCTATATTTTCACTACATTATTCTTCTCTAATCTCTCTTTAAATTTCTAATTAATCTCTCTTTAATCGCCAACTCTGTCCCTACTTCAAATTCCCTGGATCCACTGGGGCTGGACCTCGGCAGAAAATGTGTTTGGTTTCTTCATAATACTATGAGCTTGCTATTCATTTATCAAGTACTTTTATTTGACTCTCAAAACTCTAAAGAATAATTACCTTTGATAAAAAATATGAACTTTTTTAAATGAAAGGTAAAACAGTGAAGAATACCAAGCATTTACTTGGAAGAATTAAATTTCTATAAAACAGCTTATTGCTCTCACTGTCCATAGATAACCAGATACTTCCACACAGTCTTTTTCCCCCTCAGTGCCCATGTGTCATTGGTGCTTACAGCTCTTTTTGACATCCTCCTCCCCCTTATTTCTTCTTCACAGTTAAGGTCTTATACCTTTCTGCATTCCTTTCTCTCAATACAGCTGTCCTTAACCTCAGGGCAAACTTTCTGCCTTTCACCCTCCTGCTCAGTCTGACACTGGCTTCTCTTCCCCTTTAGACAACTAGGGATCTGACAGCTCATGTCTATTAACTCCTACCAGTAGCCTCAGCTGCCACATCACACTCATCTTCCTCCCCAGCACTTTACTTCCCCCAACTATGGAATCAATTCATTCATGTATTTTCTTCACATTTCTCTTGGGTTCCCAATACTTCATACAGAGAAAGCCATATAAACATGCTTCATGGAGTCATTACAAATTTAAGATTTATTGTACAACCTCAGTTTCCCTGGTGGCTCAGACAGTAAAGCCTCTGCCTACAATACAAGAGACCCAGGTTCCATCCCTGGGTCTGGAAGATCCCTGGAGAAGGAAATGGCAACCCACTCCATTACTCTTGCCTTGAAAATCCCATGGACGGAGGAGCCTGGTAGGCTACAGTCCATAGGGTAGCAAAGAGTCGGACACAGCTGAGTGATTTCTCTTTCTTTTTGTACAACCTCAGGTAAAATTTGAAAGCTACTCAGTAATTCCTTTGCACCAGACAACAATTTTGCTCTTGCTCACCATCTATTTTATGATATATATATAAAAGAATACCTATTTCTCATACATATAATCATATAAATTATGAAATAGTAACAACATTGTTTGAGATCTGGAAATTACAGAGGAAAACATTTAAAATATGTGCTTATACTATGATATTTTATGTGGTTTTTAATTTCATCAATATCTGTCTCTTTAAAGCGTTCCTTACTCGTGAACCTAAATATAGTACTGGTGCTAGGAAACACTGAGAAAAATATTACATATTTCAGTTTTTATTATGAAAATATTTCTTTACAAATAATACTGGTAACCCTCTTCATTAACTTAACTCACCATATTCATGCTTAGAAGTTTCTTAATGTTGAATATTTAAATGGAAGACTATTTTTATAAAAAATAGTTTATAAACCATCAAATAGTTAAACATTTTATGATATCAAGACCACTGTAGACATTGGTGAAGATCAAATCCATTTACATTTTCTGTAACTTTCCACTAGATTTTCATAAGTCATTATTGTTTAATTTTAGAATTTTTCTGTAACTTAATAAATCCCTTAGTGATAAAAGTTCCTAGTATTTATTTACCTGCATGAGTCTCTCCAACTGATAGAATTTGCAGTGAAGATCTTCAAAGTTGTTTTTGTAGAGGTCTCGTAAACCATAGTCATACATGATTTTCACCAAAACACAAAATGCTTGTTCTTCTGGCATCTACAGGAAAACATACACATACAGAACATGACTGAATGGCATGTGACCAGAATGTCAGAAACATTCCTGCATGTTATTAGACCCCTGGATCAGTGGTTTAAGGTCACTTGGGAATGAAATTCTTCAGAGCCAGCATTCTGCAGAGACATAGGTAAAATATATGCTCCAAGTTTTGAGCTCCCTCATTTGAGATGAATTTCCCTCTTTCGTTAATTTTAATCATCCTTTTATTTACTCATTAAACCATCTTAAAAATAAGTAATATAGTCAGATGATGTCCAAAAAATCAAAACAGTGTAAAAGTATATGAAGGTTAAAAAAAAGTCCCACTCCTCTCTATCCTTATAACCACTAACCCCTGTTTTATCTGCCCTCCACCTCTTTTGCATTATCCCAAAATTACTCTTAATGATTTCTTATGTATCCGGTCAGTTTATTTATGCAAATAAAAGAATTATACTTATTTTATTTTCCCTTTCCTACATAAAAGACAGCATTCTAAATACATTGCTGTGTATATTTGCTTTCCACACTCAATAATGTTCCCAAAAGAGGGATTGCTGGGCCAAAGGATAGAATGTTTTTAATTTTGATAGGTAGTATGATATGGTCCTCACAGAATTTTCTTGATGTTGCTTATTTTCCTCTCTATAAAAAACATTTTTCAGCTGTTTCAGAAGCTTATGAGCTTCTTTAATTAAGATTTAAATGACAAAATTTGATATACCTTTCCAGAGATATTTTTATCTTAACAGAGAATAAAGTCTAAAATCAAAAGACCAGATCTCTAAATTATAGTATAAAGCTGAAAGAATTTAGAGAGGGACATATTCAATATTCTAAAATCTGTACCAAGCAAACAGAAAAAGTTGTCCTTACTCAAGGTCGTAGGATGTACCTATTATGTAAACATTTAGTTTAAATGTTATTTCTTTCAAAGTCTGACCTTGGCTGTTTATGATATTTGACACATCTGTTAGACTAACTTCCTGCCTGTATAACTGAATCAAGTAGGGTTGATTCACCCACTTAGAAATGGAACTGTTTATCAGAGTTCCTACACAAACTGGCCACTTCTGTTTTCTATTATAAACCATGAAATATGTGAGTTAGTTAAAATCTCCTAAAGTTAAATAATTACAGTTAGCTCTTGTCATTTTGCTTCTCTAAATATATGCGTATTTCTTTTTTTATCTATGAGTTGGGGGGCTTGGCTTTGACCCCAGCTGTTCAAATCAGCAGACATCTTTCAGTTTATTTGCAGTTATCTGGAAGGTAAGCACACTATATTTTCTACCCCTTTACCAATTCTGTCACTGAAGCTTCAGTTGAGACTAACGTGCACATATACAGTCTACAGTACTTCTCTTATTACCACATTCTAAGCCTCTTCGTCTTCTAGACACAGAAGTTCTGGAGTAGGGGAGGCTGGATGTGTGGAAAGAGGAGTTAGATGCCACTACAGTTACAGTGCAAACAGAGGGATGGCTGAGTATGAGCTAGATCAGAATAAACTATTCACAAAAATGACAAGAAATGTAAATTTCTACTGTGTTTTTAGATATGGAGCTTAAGGTCATTTATTCCATGCTCATTCTCTCTTCCTCTATCCCTGAAAGCATCTCTTTTATCTCTTGGCCCCCTTTCCCCTCTCTCTCCTCCACCTTCCCCATGTAACTGTCCCTCTCACACATACACATCAACTTTGAACTTGATCCCTAAAAAGAAATCCCTAATAACCTTTATTTAAAAAAAAATATATATATATATATATATATTTGTTGGCAGGTGGGTAGCCTTGGAGTTAGTATCCTTCAGGTCTAGCTTCAGCAATACAGTCAAGGTTTTGATTTTCAGTTAGTTCATGGGGCACATGAAAGTCACAGACTAAACCTATAAAATACCAGTCCAGCTGGGGTAGAATCAATACTGACTATCTGTGAAGACTAAGGTCAGATATAATAAGCTCTTATGGGATCTCAGATACTGCCTTATCATGAAACTGACTAAAAATGAATCCCTGTGAAAACAGAAAAGGCTCGCTAAGAAAACGAGTAAGAAAGTAATGGGAAATATGTATAATCCTTCGGAAAGTGGAAATCCAACCTTCTCTTTATAGTTTAAAGATGAAATGGGATCTGTTTAGTATGTTCAATTAAGGCTTCCCTTGGTATTTTTCTCTCTTCAATTAATATATTCATTATTAAAGCAGAAAATAGGGTAAGCACTAAAAATTTAGTAAAAATCTCAAAGATGAAAAAATGAGAACACCTAATAATGTATAAAATATAGCTAAACAACAAATACTCATGGACATTTACACCACAGAGAAAAAAGGAAGTTCACACATAGACTTATAATGGTATTTTGCTTTTGAAGGATAAGACAATGCATGTTTATGAAATATATGTCAGTAAAATGTCAACAACAGGGAGTGAAGGCTGAGACTAGATGTGATGATATTGTAAAACATAAGATACATGATAAAAATATATTTTGGAAATAGTAAACAATAATCACTTGTGGCCACTAGTGGCTTCATGATGGCAGGAAAAACAACAATAAATTAAAGTTTTGTCAATGTAAATAAATATAATATTAAGAATTCTAACAATAAGTTGGGAGGTAGGAACCTAGTATTAGCAATGGCTGGATTTTACCAAAACTCATCAAATATAGAAAATATAAATAAATTGGAGTTGAGAAGCACTGTATAACACATCATTACATGTCATTTCCATCAGACAAAACAGACACAAACAGACGCAAGAGTCTAAGTAACAGGAGAATATGGCAAAATAATTATTAATTTTCAGTATTTACAACTTTTCTGTTTTTAATGTTATATAATGTAACTTTATATCATTTAATTTTTCCCAGTTTTATAGATGTAATTGATGTCCAAGAGCATGTACATTTAAGATGCACAAAATGATGGGTTTTTATGATTTACATATTTCTACATATACATAAATGTATATATAATTATATCCATATCACCTCACACAGATATTGTTTTTGTTTTTTACTGTGAGAATTTGGAGTTTTTATTGTGGTGAGCAATTTTCAAATACATGATTTGTTCACTATATTTACCATGCTATACATTACATCCCGTGAACTCATTAATCTAGCAACAGGAGGTTTATGCCCTTCACCACACTCACCATTTCTTCCATTCCCCACACTTGGCAACCACCTATCTACTCTGTCTTTTTAACTTCTCTTTTTTTAAAAAAAGTTTCTGCATGTAAGTGACAGCATACATGTCGTTCTCTGACTTATTTCACTTAACATAAAGCCCTCAAGATTCATTCATATTGTCACAACAAAAGAATTTCCTTTTTATGGCTAAATACTATTCTACTCTATGTGTATATCATAGTCTTTCTTATCTACCCATCACTCAGTAGACACTTCAGTTCTGTTCAGTCGCTCAGTTGTGTCCAGCTATTTGCAACCCCATGAATAGCAGCATGCCAGGCCTCCCTGTCCATCACCAACTCCCAGAGTTCACTCAAACTCACATCCATCGAGTCGGTGATGCCATCCAGCCATCTCATCCTCTGTCTCTATGTCTTCATTATTGTAACTAACGCTGCAATGAATGTGGTGTGAAGGTATCTTTATGAGTTTGTTTCTTTGTTTCCTTTGGATAAATACTCAGAAGTATAATTACNGTATAATCCTTCGGAAAGTGGAAATCCAACCTTCTCTTTATAGTTTAAAGATGAAATGGGATCTGTTTAGTATGTTCAATTAAGGCTTCCCTTGGTATTTTTCTCTCTTCAATTAATATATTCATTATTAAAGCAGAAAATAGGGTAAGCACTAAAAATTTAGTAAAAATCTCAAAGATGAAAAAATGAGAACACCTAATAATGTATAAAATATAGCTAAACAACAAATACTCATGGACATTTACACCACAGAGAAAAAAGGAAGTTCACACATAGACTTATAATGGTATTTTGCTTTTGAAGGATAAGACAATGCATGTTTATGAAATATATGTCAGTAAAATGTCAACAACAGGGAGTGAAGGCTGAGACTAGATGTGATGATATTGTAAAACATAAGATACATGATAAAAATATATTTTGGAAATAGTAAACAATAATCACTTGTGGCCACTAGTGGCTTCATGATGGCAGGAAAAACAACAATAAATTAAAGTTTTGTCAATGTAAATAAATATAATATTAAGAATTCTAACAATAAGTTGGGAGGTAGGAACCTAGTATTAGCAATGGCTGGATTTTACCAAAACTCATCAAATATAGAAAATATAAATAAATTGGAGTTGAGAAGCACTGTATAACACATCATTACATGTCATTTCCATCAGACAAAACAGACACAAACAGACGCAAGAGTCTAAGTAACAGGAGAATATGGCAAAATAATTATTAATTTTCAGTATTTACAACTTTTCTGTTTTTAATGTTATATAATGTAACTTTATATCATTTAATTTTTCCCAGTTTTATAGATGTAATTGATGTCCAAGAGCATGTACATTTAAGATGCACAAAATGATGGGTTTTTATGATTTACATATTTCTACATATACATAAATGTATATATAATTATATCCATATCACCTCACACAGATATTGTTTTTGTTTTTTACTGTGAGAATTTGGAGTTTTTATTGTGGTGAGCAATTTTCAAATACATGATTTGTTCACTATATTTACCATGCTATACATTACATCCCGTGAACTCATTAATCTAGCAACAGGAGGTTTATGCCCTTCACCACACTCACCATTTCTTCCATTCCCCACACTTGGCAACCACCTATCTACTCTGTCTTTTTAACTTCTCTTTTTTTAAAAAAAGTTTCTGCATGTAAGTGACAGCATACATGTCGTTCTCTGACTTATTTCACTTAACATAAAGCCCTCAAGATTCATTCATATTGTCACAACAAAAGAATTTCCTTTTTATGGCTAAATACTATTCTACTCTATGTGTATATCATAGTCTTTCTTATCTACCCATCACTCAGTAGACACTTCAGTTCTGTTCAGTCGCTCAGTTGTGTCCAGCTATTTGCAACCCCATGAATAGCAGCATGCCAGGCCTCCCTGTCCATCACCAACTCCCAGAGTTCACTCAAACTCACATCCATCGAGTCGGTGATGCCATCCAGCCATCTCATCCTCTGTCTCTATGTCTTCATTATTGTAACTAACGCTGCAATGAATGTGGTGTGAAGGTATCTTTATGAGTTTGTTTCTTTGTTTCCTTTGGATAAATACTCAGAAGTATAATTACTGGATCACACGTTAGTTCTATTTTTTACTTTGTGAAGAACCTCCCTTCTGTTTTCCACAGGGCCTGAACCAGTTCCCATTCTCACCCATAGGGCACAAGGGAAAACTTTTCTCCATACTCTCACCAACACTTATTAATTCTTGTGTTTCTGATGATAGCGAGCACTGTGGTTTGATTTGCACTTCATTAATGATTAACGTAAAGAGTCTGCCTGCAATGCAGGAGACCTGGGTTTAACCCCTGGGTTGGGAAGATCCCCTGGAGAAGGAAATGGCAATCCATTCTAGATTTCTTGCCTGGAAAAATACCATGGACAGAGGAGCCTGGTAGGCTACAGTCCATGGGGTTGCAAAGAGTCAGACGCAACTGAGCAATTTCAACATACGCATACATCACGATTAATGATGTTGAGCACCTTTTCATGTACAGGATGGCCACCTGTATGTCCAGAGGAAAAGTTTTCAACCTATCACCAATGAGTATGATGCCAGCTGTTGGCTTATCATATACAGCCCTTATTATGTTTAGGTACATGTCTTCTATATCCATTATGTTCAGAGATCTTCTCATGAAGGGATGCTGAATTTTGTCAAATGCTTTTCTGCACCTATTGAAATAATCATATGATTTTTATCTTTCACTCTACTAATGTGACACATAACTTTTATGATTTCCATTTGTTGACCCATCTTTGCATCAGTTCAGTTCAGTTCAGTTGCTCAGTCGTATCTGACTCTTTGCAATCCCATGGACTGCAGCATGCCAGGCCTCCCTGGCCATCACCAACTCCTAGAGTTCACTCAAACTTGTGTCCATTCAGTTGGTGATGCCATCCAACCATCTCATCCTCTGCTGTCCCCTTATCCTCTGGCCCTCAATCTTTCCCAGCATCAGGGTCTTTTCAAATAAGTCAGTTCTTCATATCAGATGGCCAAAGTACTGGAGTTTCAGCTTCAGCATCAGTCCTCCCAATGAATATTCAGTACTCATTTCCTTTAGGATGGACTGATTGGATCTCCTTGCAGTCCAAGGGACACTCAAGAATCTTCTCCAACACTACAGTTCAAAAGCATCAATTCTTCGGTGCTCAGGTTTTTTTATAGTCCAACTCTTACAACCATAGATGACTACTGGAAAAACCAAGGCTTTGACTAGATGGATCTTTGTTGGCAAAGTAAAGTCTCTGCTTTTTAATATGCTGTCTAGGTTTGTCATGGATTTTCTTTCAAGGAGCAAGTGTCTTTTAATTTCATGGCTGCAATCACCATCTGCAGTGATTTTGGAGCCCCCAAAAATAAAGTCTGTCACTGTTTCCATTGTTTCCCCATTGATTTGCCATGAAGTGATAGGACCAGACGCCATGATTTTAGTTTCCTGACTGTTGAGTTTTAACCCAATGGTTTCACTCTCTTCTTTCACTTTCATCAAGAGGCTCTTTAGTTCTTCTTCACTTTCTGCCGTAACGGTGGTGTCACCTGAATATCTGAGGTTACTGATATTTCTCCGGGCAATCTTGAGTCCAGTTTGTGCTTCATCCAGCCCAGCATTTCTCATGATGTATTCTGCAGATAAGTTAAATAAGCAGGGTGTGACAATACACAGCCTTGACATACTCCTTTCTCTATTCAGAACCAGTCTGTTTTTTCATGTCCAGTTCTAACTGTTTCTTCCTGACCTGCATACAGATTTCTCAAGACACAGGTCAGATGGTCTGCTATTTCCCACTCTTTAAGAATTTTCCAGAGTTTGTTGTGATAGACATAGTTTAAGGCTTTGGCATAGTCAATAAAGCAGAAGTAGATGTTTTTCTGGAACTGTCTTGCTTTTTCCATGATCCCCATTTGAACATGGTATATGATCCCTTTAATGTTTTGTTTAATTCAGTTTGCTGGTATATTGTTGAGAACTTTTGAACTGTATATATTATATAGTTTCCTAATACATATATATTAGGTATATTGGCTTATAGTTTTCTTATAGTAACCTTCTCTGGTTTTGATATTAAAGTAAAGCTTGCCTTCTAAAATGAATTTGAGAGTTTTTTCTCCTCTCCAATTTTTTGGGAAGAGTTTGAGAATGATTCATACTAATTCTTTAAATGTTTGGTTTAAAAGTTTGGTAGTATGCAGCTAAAATCATCTGGTCCTGGGGTTTTCTTTGTTGAGGAAGTTTTGATACCTAATTCAATCTCCTTACTTGCTGCTGATCTATTCAGACTTTCTATTTCTTGAGTCTTGTGTATTGTTAGAAATGTATTCATTTTTTTCTAGGCTATCCAATTTGTTGGTGTATTGCTTTTCAAAGTAGTCTCTTGTTATCCTTTATATTTCTGTAGTATCAGTTGTAATGTCCCCTCTTTTTTAATAATCTCATTTATCTGTGTTCTTTGATTAATTTAGCTAAAGCTATGTAATTTTATCTTTATCTCTTTTGAACATTTTTAGCTTAAAGTCTGTTTTGTATGATATAAGCATAGCTACCTCTGCTTTGTTTTGGTTGCCTTTTGTTTAGAATACTTTAATTCTAGCCCTCACTCTCAGTCTGTGTGTATCCTTAAGGCTAACGTAAGTCTCTCTGGACAGCATATTATTGGATCCTGCCTTTTTTTTTTCTTTTTTCCAATCAGCCACTCCATGTCTTTTGGGATAATTTATCCATTTTCATTTAAATTAATACTGATAGATGAGGATTCATTATTAACATTTTGTTAACTGTTTCTCTTTGTGAAGTCTTTGACCTTTGCTTCTGCTCCTGCAGTCTTTCTTTGTGATTGCTGACTCTTTCAATGGCATGCATTGATTCTCTTTTGTGAATCTACTGTTGGTTTTGCTTTATGGTTAATATGAGCCTTATATAAAATATCATATAACATTCTATTTTAAGTTGATAACAACTTAATTTTGATAGCATATAGAAACTTCATACTTAATGTTTCTTCTCACTTCACACTTTAGTTATTGATGTCACAATTTACATCCTTCTTTAAAAATATGAGATAAAAATTACTATAGTTATGGTATTTGTTTTATACTTTTTAAAAAGAGCTGTAAGTGAATTATGCTCTACCAGTATACATTAGAGAATCTGACTCTGACTATGTATTCAACATTGTGGTTGCTCAGTCACTGAGTTATGTTGGATTCTCTGTGACCCCATGGACTGCAGCACGCCATACTTCCTTGTCCTTCACTATCTCCCAGAGTTTGCTCAAATTCATGTCCACTGAGTCAGTGATGCTATCTAACCATTCCATTCTCTCCCACCGTCTCCTCCTTTTGCCTTCAATCTTTCCCAGCATCAGGGTCTTTTCCAATGAGTTGGCTCTTTGCATCAGGTGGCCAAAGTATTGGAGCTTGAGCTTCAGCATCAGTCCTTTCGATGGATATTCAGGGTATTTATCATTATAAGTGAACTTTACAATTCATGTTTTTATGATGTTAAATCAGCATCCCTTTATTTCAGCTTGATGATGCCCTTTAATTCTTCCTGAAAGGCAGGACTAGTGATGCTGAACTCCCTCCGCTTTTGTTTGCTGGGGAACACATTTATCTCTATTTCATTTACAAAGTTCAGCTTTGCCAAGCCTAGTATTCTTGGTTGATATTTTTTTCTTTCATTATGTTGAATATATCATCTCACACTTTCTTGGCCTCCAGTGTTTCTGCTGAAAGACTAAACAGAATTATATGGATAAACCTCTTCTTTGGGTGGGGCTGCTGGCTGTGCACCATGGTCAAAATGGCCACTAGCTGAGCTTTGCAGTCATCTCTGGATGGCCAAGGTCACAGACTACATTCCCTGGCAGGGTGGCACCAGTGGTTAGACTGGTTGGGCTCTATAGCTTGATGGTACTAACGGCTGGGCTTTGAAGCTGCTCAGAGTGACCCTTCGGGCTACCTGGTTATACAGTGGGACAGGCTGTGCCCAACAGTTGGGCAAGGTTGCTGACTTTGCTTTCTGTCTAAGCAGGGCTGTAAGATGCAATCGGCAGCTTGCTCTGTTTCTCTGGACAAACTTCCTAGAAGTTCAGGACTGGAACCTAAACCAGCAATTGTATGGGGCCTGTGAATTTGCTTCCCTGCCTGGCCAGCGCAGTAGAACAAGCTCTATGGCCAGTATAGCTCACTGACTGATGATCTATATCAAACAAACTGCCAACAAATATCTGACCAGATGAGGTCACTGGCTTGGCTCTACACATGGACAGAGCTATGGGCTGGGAAATCTCATTGAATGGCACTGAAAGCAGTAATGGGGGCTGCAAAGACCCTCTTCTCTGTCACTATCTGATCTCTTCTGGTCAAGCCCTGCCAATTCCCCTAGTGATCTCTATTAGGTAGAGCAAAGTAGCCCTCCTAGAAAGCATCTTGCAACACCAGAGGAGCTGGATGTCCACCTTGGGTTCTCACTTTGGGATGTTGTAAGGATAAAGCTAGTGGTAAAGAACCTGCCTGTCAATTCAAGAGACACAAGAAACAGGTTTGATCCCTGGGTGTGGAAGATCCCCTGGAGGAGGGTATGGCAACCCACTTCAGTATTCTTGCATGGAGAATCTCACGGACAGAGGAGCCTAGAACACTACAGTCCATAAGATCTCATAGAGTTAGATACGACTGAAGCAACTTAGCATGCTTGCAAGAATAAAGGAGACGTATGTGAGGGACAACATAGGCATGTGGTAGGTGACCAAGGAGGGGTCTTTCTTATACATCAACAACTATCATAGTGCTTTTATATGTAGGTACACAAAAGAATTAAAATGAAATGGGTAAAACTTTTTATCCAGGTAAAATTACAAGAGTAAATTTCTTTTCTTTCTTTTTTAAATATGTATAATCTCATTTAACTCACTCATAAGTGTTACTATGCAGGAGATATTTACTACTCCCATTGTAGAGGTAAGGTATAAAGGTATATGAAGCTAAAAGAGATTAAATCAATAGAAAGGAAATTACTACTAAAGTGCTTTCTACTGTTAAAATGGTTTCCAAAAATATATGCTCTCACAAAGGAAGTAGCAAAATATGTTTCTTTTCATATAAATAAGAGCACTTCTTATGTATCACTGGGAAGAATGATCCACGAGAAGAATGCCCCCTTTCTGTTCCTCACCCTTTTTATACAAAAATAGTGACAGCCTACAGTTTCCAGGCTCTCCTAGGAATTAAGGCACACAAGTTCAGGGTTAATGTCTGGGTTGGGGTTTATTATATAGTACAGCTGTGTCTTTGAAATTTTACTTTCTTTTAAGGCTGATCATATATGCCACTTGGAATATAAAGTCTCTGTTATTCACTTTAGCTGATGAGATCATTTCCAGCTTCATCTTAATCCCAAAGCTCTTTGTGGCATGTAGTAACTTCTATGCCCCTACTAACTGCTGGATTCAGATGACCTAGGTTCAAATACCAATCCTAGTTGTGACCTTGGGCATGCTACAGTACCTCCCCAGGGGAAAGATTCCTCTTCTGTAAAGCAGGGATCATGACAATCTACTTCATTCTGAGGACTGAATGAGATAGATATATAGCTCTTAGACCTTCCCTGATATATAAGGGACACATGAAAATTAACCACTATTATTGTGCACTCAGGCCCATGCAAATGTAAAAACCTGCATGTACCCTCAGGTATGCGTATTTATATCCCATGATGAGCAAGAGGGGCTCCCCTTGTGGGTCAGCTGGTAAAGAATCCACCTGCAATTCGGGACACCTGGATTCCATCCCTAGATTGGGAAGATTCCCTGGAGAAGGGAACAGCTACCCACTCCAGTTTTCTGGCCTGCAGAATTCCAAGGACTGTATAGTCCATGGGGTCACAAAAAGTTGGACACGACTCAGCGACTTTCACTCTCACTCACTAAACTGCTGGGTACTGCTGTAACTTTATATCCCCCAAAGCTCTTAGCACAGAGAGCTAAATAAATCCCAAGTATTTGATATTTATTTAAGATAATTTTAACAAAACTCTGAATAAATCTGCCTTTATCAATGAAGGCATGTCACTCACACAAGGCAATCAGTTGGCAACTGTGAAGGTAAAAGCCAACAGAAATGTAGAAAAGGATCAGTGTGAAAGCCGAAGCAAGGGGCAGCCAAATGTAACTATATTAGTACTGGATTTCAATATTATAGTAAATGATAAATGTAAGAAATTTTTGTAACATCTGTATTTTGTATTGGCTATTTAGCTTATGNCTGGTTGGGCTCTATAGCTTGATGGTACTAACGGCTGGGCTTTGAAGCTGCTCAGAGTGACCCTTCGGGCTACCTGGTTATACAGTGGGACAGGCTGTGCCCAACAGTTGGGCAAGGTTGCTGACTTTGCTTTCTGTCTAAGCAGGGCTGTAAGATGCAATCGGCAGCTTGCTCTGTTTCTCTGGACAAACTTCCTAGAAGTTCAGGACTGGAACCTAAACCAGCAATTGTATGGGGCCTGTGAATTTGCTTCCCTGCCTGGCCAGCGCAGTAGAACAAGCTCTATGGCCAGTATAGCTCACTGACTGATGATCTATATCAAACAAACTGCCAACAAATATCTGACCAGATGAGGTCACTGGCTTGGCTCTACACATGGACAGAGCTATGGGCTGGGAAATCTCATTGAATGGCACTGAAAGCAGTAATGGGGGCTGCAAAGACCCTCTTCTCTGTCACTATCTGATCTCTTCTGGTCAAGCCCTGCCAATTCCCCTAGTGATCTCTATTAGGTAGAGCAAAGTAGCCCTCCTAGAAAGCATCTTGCAACACCAGAGGAGCTGGATGTCCACCTTGGGTTCTCACTTTGGGATGTTGTAAGGATAAAGCTAGTGGTAAAGAACCTGCCTGTCAATTCAAGAGACACAAGAAACAGGTTTGATCCCTGGGTGTGGAAGATCCCCTGGAGGAGGGTATGGCAACCCACTTCAGTATTCTTGCATGGAGAATCTCACGGACAGAGGAGCCTAGAACACTACAGTCCATAAGATCTCATAGAGTTAGATACGACTGAAGCAACTTAGCATGCTTGCAAGAATAAAGGAGACGTATGTGAGGGACAACATAGGCATGTGGTAGGTGACCAAGGAGGGGTCTTTCTTATACATCAACAACTATCATAGTGCTTTTATATGTAGGTACACAAAAGAATTAAAATGAAATGGGTAAAACTTTTTATCCAGGTAAAATTACAAGAGTAAATTTCTTTTCTTTCTTTTTTAAATATGTATAATCTCATTTAACTCACTCATAAGTGTTACTATGCAGGAGATATTTACTACTCCCATTGTAGAGGTAAGGTATAAAGGTATATGAAGCTAAAAGAGATTAAATCAATAGAAAGGAAATTACTACTAAAGTGCTTTCTACTGTTAAAATGGTTTCCAAAAATATATGCTCTCACAAAGGAAGTAGCAAAATATGTTTCTTTTCATATAAATAAGAGCACTTCTTATGTATCACTGGGAAGAATGATCCACGAGAAGAATGCCCCCTTTCTGTTCCTCACCCTTTTTATACAAAAATAGTGACAGCCTACAGTTTCCAGGCTCTCCTAGGAATTAAGGCACACAAGTTCAGGGTTAATGTCTGGGTTGGGGTTTATTATATAGTACAGCTGTGTCTTTGAAATTTTACTTTCTTTTAAGGCTGATCATATATGCCACTTGGAATATAAAGTCTCTGTTATTCACTTTAGCTGATGAGATCATTTCCAGCTTCATCTTAATCCCAAAGCTCTTTGTGGCATGTAGTAACTTCTATGCCCCTACTAACTGCTGGATTCAGATGACCTAGGTTCAAATACCAATCCTAGTTGTGACCTTGGGCATGCTACAGTACCTCCCCAGGGGAAAGATTCCTCTTCTGTAAAGCAGGGATCATGACAATCTACTTCATTCTGAGGACTGAATGAGATAGATATATAGCTCTTAGACCTTCCCTGATATATAAGGGACACATGAAAATTAACCACTATTATTGTGCACTCAGGCCCATGCAAATGTAAAAACCTGCATGTACCCTCAGGTATGCGTATTTATATCCCATGATGAGCAAGAGGGGCTCCCCTTGTGGGTCAGCTGGTAAAGAATCCACCTGCAATTCGGGACACCTGGATTCCATCCCTAGATTGGGAAGATTCCCTGGAGAAGGGAACAGCTACCCACTCCAGTTTTCTGGCCTGCAGAATTCCAAGGACTGTATAGTCCATGGGGTCACAAAAAGTTGGACACGACTCAGCGACTTTCACTCTCACTCACTAAACTGCTGGGTACTGCTGTAACTTTATATCCCCCAAAGCTCTTAGCACAGAGAGCTAAATAAATCCCAAGTATTTGATATTTATTTAAGATAATTTTAACAAAACTCTGAATAAATCTGCCTTTATCAATGAAGGCATGTCACTCACACAAGGCAATCAGTTGGCAACTGTGAAGGTAAAAGCCAACAGAAATGTAGAAAAGGATCAGTGTGAAAGCCGAAGCAAGGGGCAGCCAAATGTAACTATATTAGTACTGGATTTCAATATTATAGTAAATGATAAATGTAAGAAATTTTTGTAACATCTGTATTTTGTATTGGCTATTTAGCTTATGAAAGTGAAGTTGCTCAGTCGTGTCCGACTCTTTGTGACCCCATGGACTGTAGCCTACCAGGCTTCTCAGTCCGTGGGATTTTCCAGGTAGGAGTACTGGAGTGGGTTGCCATTTCCTTCTCCAGAGGATCTTCCCAACCCAGTGATTGAACCTGGGTCTCCAGTATTGTAGGCAGATGCTTCACCCTCTGAGCCACCAGGGAAGTCATTTAGCTTATATCGCGATTCACTTTAAAAATCAGTTAAGATCTGAAAATCAATCTGGAACTGCACTAGCAAACTTCACTTTACCGTAAGAGTGGGTTCCCCCACTAAGTAGCATTGGGGCATCCATCTATTTTTAAAAAAGCATTAAAATGACTCTTTAACTTACTGCTGCTGTCGTTTAGTTGGTAAGTTGTGTCCGACTCTTTTGCAACCCCATGGACTGTAGCCTGCTAAGTTCCTCTGTCCACAGGATTTTCTAGACAAGAATATTGGAGTGGGTTGCCATTTCCTCCTCCAGGGGATCTTCCTGACCCAGGGATCGAACCTGCATCTCTTGCTTTGCATGTGGATCCTTTACTGCTAAGCCACCAGTGAAGCATTTAACTTATTACAGTGATTCCATTGAACTAGACAATCTAATTTATCATTGATATGCAATTTATTTGTCTAACTTACAATAAAAATAAATCATTGAACAATATATTTTAAAATCAGATATTAGAAATTGGAGCACAGTGTGTCTGTAGTAGTGAATATCCATCTTTGCTGTGTATAGGAACTTTGTCACGGAAACAATATTGTTTTACTGAGGAAATAATGAGATAAATATTAAAAGCTTATATCAAAAGGTTTAAGATATCAAAACGTCATCCACGGCTGTATGAAATACAAAACTAAATACCTGCCTCACGTGCACAATCTGAGAATCAAGCACGACGTAATCACTGTTTGTTTATTAACAAATGCTGATAATGATCCGCCATCTGTACTAACAGAGGTTATCATTGAATGGAGCCAGTCTTTAAGCTTCACTGTTTCTCTCTGCGTGCTCAGTCATGTCCAGCTCTCTGTGACCCCGTGGACTGTACAGTCCACCAGGCTCTCCTGTCCATGGAATTCTCCAGGCAAGAATACTGGAGTGGGCTGCCATTTCCCACTCAGAGGATCTTCCCAACCCAGGGATCGAACTCATGTCACTTGTGTCTCCCGCACTGGCAGGCAGATTCCTTACCACTGTGCCACCTAGGAATTCCTGCTTCTCTCTGCAATCAGCCACAAAACAAAGCACCCTAAGTACTTCAAAAGTCTTTAGGACTCACCTGAAGTAACATACATCAAGATTTTTTTGAAGTAAAATTATATGTTGAAATCTACTGTTTAGGATAAAACTAGGTTTTTATTTTACATTATGTGTTTTCATGTCTTTTTGTAGTCAATCTACCTTTTTTCCATGAAGTTAATGAATATTCCACTGACTTTTTGTTTTCTTCAATAAAGGTGAATGTTAGAGACTATTCTGACAATCATAAATTAATGAGTTTTCATTTTCTGTCTACAAGTTGAAAAGCAAATAGATGAAAACTTCTGAGTGTTTATTTTCCTTTTAAATCAACTACATTTAAATTTAATGGCTATCTTTAAGTCTTAAAACATGCTGTTCCACCTATTAGTTTGCTTTGCGTGCTCAATATAAGCTAGGGTCCAAAAGAAAACTGGCTGGGTAAATAATTATTAGTTTTAGAAAGAACAGCATTGTTACAGGCATTCATTCATGACCCCATTAAACCTCACAAAAGTAGGTATAAGTTCCACATTTTATATATTAGACTAGTGAGGTTCAAGGAAGTTAAGTGATTTGCCAATAACTATACATCTATTGGAGAAGGCAATGGCACCCCACTCCAGTACTCTTGCCTGGAAAATCCTATGGAGGGGGGAGCCTGGTGGGCTGCTGTCTATGGGGTTGCACAGAATCAGACACGATTGAGTGCCTTCACTTTCACTTTTCACTTTCATGCATTGGAGAAGGAAATGGCAACCCACCCCAATGTTCTTGCCTGGAGAATCCCAGGGACAGGGGGCCTGGTGGACTGCCGTCTATGGGGTCACACAGAGTCGGACACGACTTAAGTGACTTAGCAGCAGCATACATCTATTACAGAAAGTCTGGACTTAACCCCATGGCTATACTCTTTTTGTGCCAGATACAAAATAAAACTACACTTATAATGCATGGTATTCAACATTCATAGAAACCCAAGGAGGATGATAATATTATTTTCACTTTATATTATAGATGAAGAAACTGATTCTTCAATCTCAGGGAACTTCCCCAAGGTCATGTAACTTGAAAGGTATTAACCCACAATTTAAATTCATAGCTGTGCTTTTTATAATCCTTTGAAGGAATACGGCTTTGAAAGGACAAAGAAGTCTGAGAGAGCTAAATGGGAGGATCAAAAGAGGATTTTTTTTCTTAAGGCAAAATGCCTTGATTGTATTTACAGGACACAGGGAGAAGATGCTTGAGGCACTGATGGAAAAATTAACAGAGAACAGGAAAAATCTCTTGGGTTTATAAGGAAAAGGTGATTTGGAAGTAAAGAAGGACTTAATAAAAATAAATTCAAACTCTTCTATCAAAGAATCACAATAAGATAATGGAATGTATCTGTCTAGTATTCTACCTTCCTATCATCTGATGTCAAAAGCTCCTTTCTTATAGGAACACCATTTCATTTTTCAGGAAGAGTTGATCCAGATCATTACCAGCACAGAGGTGAACTTAAGACCTGGGCCAGGCCTATCAGAACATTTCTACTTCCTGACCTCAATAACCAACTCTAAGAATGGCAGACCCCCAAGGGCAGGCCAGCCAGAATCCGCCAGGGTTTTTGCTTGCTTGTTTAAGTGCAGGAGCTATAGCAAAAGATAAACATGATGCCTTCTAAATGAAGCTGTAAAACTGAAAAGATATGAAGCCAGGCCGACTTGCAAACTGCCTACTTTGTGCCCTGCCTTTATAAGTTAAGGCAATAAACTCTAAGCACAACAGAGATACAGAGATACAGATTTCTGATGACAAAATATGAACTCTGGAATATCAAGTATATCAAAATCATCTCTGCTCTGGACTTCCCAGTTACGTGAGCCAATATATCTCCTTTTAAATGTAAACTACTTTGAGTTCATGTTATGTCACATGCAGCAGAAAGATTCCTAAATAATATCATGGCACAAACAGTTTTACTTATATAAGCTTATAAAGACACTAGGACGCCTCTGTTTTGTTACCTCGGACTTTGTAGAATCTTTATGTTCAGGAAAACCAAGAAGTAGCTCTGCTTCTCATTTCTTAAGTTCATTGGTTAAATCTGACCCAAAACTTGTTCTTTTGGGAACACTACAAGATTTGTAATTTTTAAATCTTATATTATTTTTAAATGTAGCACACAGAAAAATATATAAAAGTTAAGATTATACTTTATAGAATAAATGATTAAGAAATATAAACAGGTTAGGAGCTAGAATACTGTTTTCTCCTGAAGATCCCTACATGTCCCCTCCCAGTCATGACTCCCAGTTTCTCCTGGAAGGTCTGATCCTGACTTGAACTGTATTGACTTCATTGTTATTATCTGTATTTTCCATCTACATAGCATCCTAAGAAAACAGAGTTTACTTTTGTCATTATTGAATTATACTAAATGGAATCATACCAAATGATACCAATAATTTGCTTTCTTACTAAACTTTATGCTTGTATGATTCATTCACAATAGCCCATGAAGTATAGGAATTTCCCAGGTGGTGCTAATGGTAGAGTCTGTCTGCCAATGTAGGAGATGTAAGAAATGTGGGTTTGATCTCTAGGTCAAAAGATCCCTGGAGGAGGGCATACCAACCCACTCTGGTATTCTTGCCTGGAGAATCCCATGGAAAGAGAAGCCTGGTGGGCTACAGCCCATGGGGTCACAAAGAGTAAGACATGACTGATGTGACTTAACGTGCATGCAGGCATGTAGTGCAAAACATTTCTTTCTTTGCTGTATAGTGTCCCGCAATATGAATACACCACAATTCATCCATTTTGATATCTAATTACAATGGTAACATTAGACTATGAGACATTATAATAATGCGCATTTGACTTATGTGATCATTATAAACACTGATCCTGTAGTATAAACTGTAATTATGATCCTATTTTAATACACGATTCTAGTGTAAAAGTAGTGAAAGTCCTAATTGCTCAGTTGTGTCCCACTTTTTGCAACCTCATGGACTATGTTCCGCCAGGCTCCTCTGTCCATGGAATTCTCCAAGCAAGAATACTTGAGTGAGTAGCCATTTTCTTCTCCAGGGATCTTCCCAACCCAGGGATGAAACCCAGGTCTCCCACAATGCAGGCAGATTCTTTACCAACAGAGCCATTAGTGTACAGGTTCTTAAATGTGACTACAGTATACACTAAGAGTGGAATTGACCGTATGCATATCTTTATCAGATAAAGCAAAACTGGTTTCCAAAGGAGTCGTACCCAGGTACAGTTTTTTAAAAAATGCAATACATTTAAACATTCTGGCTTATTCCAAAATAATTCTTTTTGCAGTTGGAAAGCTTCCATACATGCTGATATTAGTGTGTGTGTATATATATATATATATGTATATACACATATATATACACACACATACACAGTGATTTAACCTTAAAAAGAAACAATCTTCTGAAAGTCTAAAAAAGTATATGTTTGATTAAAAAACACTTTAAAGCTGCTTGACAATAAATTTGTGAGAGAAATATATTGGTGTTAAAAATTATCCAAAACACTTTATATAGTATTTAGAATAAATGAAAATACAAAAGGGTATTATTTATTATACTAATAATATGATGATATTAGTGATAAATATATTTAACTTTAAAGGCAAGCACTATAATGATTACAAGCAATCTGTGCTGTAACAGCTTTTTTGAACTATAAATGATAAGTTTCTTATAATTCCATCAATGGATGTAACAGCATCCATGTGATAAACATTTAATTCTTCCAGTGCTTTACTGCAAGTTACAAAGAATATTATCAAAGCATCTGAAAATTTCCAAGCACCAGGAAAAGATATTTATTTCTTAAAACTATTCATACATGGAAAAACTTTAAAATTCTAAATTTTTGTTCTTAAACCTACTTTCATTTTTGGTCTTTCTCTCCTCTTAGGCAGTGAATGTGAAATATAAATGACCATGGGTGTGGAAGACAGCATCCCAGAAAGAAGCTGCTCTGACAATGATTAACATGGAGCTGCCAAAGGATATCTGGCAGCAAAAATAAGCCATTGCTCATGTAACTGATAAAAAATTAGTCAGTAAGGCCCTAATAACATATCTCCCTGGAATCCGAGATAGTGTATTTGATGAATTGTTTAAGCTAGACTGTATTCTTCTACCTACTTAAACCATGGGGACAACATGAAATACAGAAAAGAAAAAATTATAGTTAGCTTCTCTTATTCAAATTGATTAATGGATATACTGGTCTGTAAATGAAATATGCTGATTAATATAATTATCACATATATTTTCAATAAAATTACAATCTAATCTGTTTTTCACTAACATTGATTATCAGTTTATCTTTCCTCCAGAATTCTGAAGGCATTTCTATATTTCCAGTTATTTTTATAAGCAATGACAACAACTGCGTAGTTCTATTAAAGTAGAAAGTGTAGAAACTAGACTACATTTTTGTTCATCTTGTGACACACTTTGGAGGCAATTTTGTTGAATATGTTTACAATAGCTGACTTTCCATGACCCTTATAACAGAAGGGTACTGCTGCTGCTGCTGCTAAGTCACTTCAGTCGTGTCCGACTCTGTGTGACCCCACAGATGACAGCCCACCAGGCTCCCCCGTCCCTGGGATTCTCCAGGCAAGAACACCGGTCTGGGGTGCCATTTCATTCTCCAATGCATGAAAGTGAAAAGTGAAAGTGAAGTCGCTCAGTCGTGTCTGACTCTTAGCGACCCCATGGACTGCAGCCCACCAGGCTCCCCCGCTCATGGGGTCTTCCAGGCAAGAGCACTGGAGCGGGTGCCATTGCCTTCTCCAATGCATGAAAGTGAAAAGGGAGAGTGAAGTCTCTCAGTCATGCCTGACTCTTTGCGACCCCGAGGACTGCAGCCCACCAGGCTCCCCCGCCCATGGGGTCTTCCAGGCAAGAGCACTGGAGCGGGCGCCAGTGCCTTCTCCAATGCATGAAAGTGAAAAGGGAGAGTGAAGTCTCTCAGTTGTGCCCGACTCTTCGCAACCCGTGGACTGCAGCCCACCAGGCTCCCCCGCCCATGGGGTCTTCCAGGCAAGAGCACTGGAGCCGGTGCCATCACCTTCTCCGAGAATAGAAGAGTAGACAATGTAAAAACAAACAAAAAAAATCTGGGTCACCTGAGCCTCTTAGCTATCTGAATCACTCTGTTTTTTTCAGGGAGAAAATGTGTCCAAGTAAACATGAACTTACAGTTAACTAAACTTCTGTTAAGTCTCAGAACAGATTTCCTAAAGTGATACTCTTCTCATTGAGGTTTAATAGATATAATGTGTTTCACAGGGCTATAGGTCTAAAATGCTAAACTGTGACATATTCAAAGATTACTTTGTAGAAGACAAAGCTTCACTATCTGTGGCCTGAACCTCAGCTTCTCATCAGAGTGATCATGAAAGCTCCTTTTAGAAAAATGATGGTTTTGAACCTTGGTGAAAACACCCATCACGGCTTACAGTCTCCAGCCCTGTGTGTAGGGACCTGACTATTCTAGATCTACTAGGTGGCGTCAGTAATAGAACTAAGGGCCCAATAATTTATGACTATAAAGTACTTGATTATCACAGGAAATCTCAAGAATGTGGTCTGTGGAAATGACAAAAAAAGGACAGTAAGAGAATATCAAAAGACCATAAATAGATGATAATGCCACAGAGAAAGAAATTGAAATCAAAGTTAGAGTGAATAATCACAACAGAACAACAGTATGTTAATTTTTTCATTAAAGTCAAATGATCAGAATTAGGACCATGAATCCACTATAATCGTTCTTCATTTGCAGAATGCAAACCATAAAAAAAAATCCTTTTGTTTTAAACTTGGTCCTCTTTGCTGCATCTGACATTATACAATGCTGCTTCTCTGCTGAAAATCAAGAAACTCTTCAAAGATCCCTCTTACTCATCAACTCTTTAAATAATTGGCATTCCTGGGTTCTATTCTGTTTTTCTTCTACTTATTTTTCTAAAATGATCTGATCCACTCTCATCACTTCATCTTTGATTTCTCCCCAGAGTCAGTCTCTAGTATACAGCTGGCTGCTGGACAGCTACTCAGATGGCCCTCAAATACCCTCCTTTTCCAAATTTAAAACTAAATTCATCATCAACTCCTAACCTTTTTTCTTCCACTCAATCTCAATGGACGTGTTTTCTACCTCAGCTCAAAGTGACGTAATTTACCCAGTAGCTCAAGCGATGAAACAAGATGTGCTACTTTTGACCCTTCCTTTGTCAATCCATCCGTGAAACCTACCAATTTTGGCTCCAGAAAAAATGTTTCATTCTTTCTTTTTCTCTAAGTCTCAATATCTCTCATTTAGACTGATATTTCCTAACTGGTATCTCTGCTATTGCATGCTTCTTTTCAGTTCCATCCTCTACGTGGATATAAGAATTTATCTGAAATGAACATCAGATTGTCATTCCCTTGCTTCAAACTGATTGTGGCTCCTCACTAGGTACAGAACAAAGCCTCTATAAAGCCTACATTTCTTGATATTAAGAAGTCTTGCCCTGCCCATGTGACCATTTTTATCTCACATCTCTTTCTCTCCATACACTTTCTAAAGCAATGATACAGAAACTGTCATTTCACTGTTCCCTTTCTATATTGTGCCCTTTGTTTTGCCATACATTTGCTCATGTGGGAATCTCTACTCCTTCCCTTATCCATCTTGTCTATCCTGCCCA
>SJYA01002269.1:747375-859210 GCA_006410615.1 Neotragus moschatus | reverse complement strand
TCCTGCCCCCCCCCCCCCCCCAGCCTCATTTATATCTTGGCAAAGCTACCACCTCCTCTAGAAAGTGCTTTCTGAAAGCTCTCCTCTCTCCTCTTACTCTCTGCATTGCTTTCACGTAGCACACTGTCTTCCACAGTGACCATCACAAAAACAATGCAGATACAGAGAAAGAATTAAAATAATAGGTATGTGCCTACATTACCTGTGCCCCATTCCAGCCCATAAGGCCTTTGAGAACACAAACAATAAATTATTCATATTTTTAATCCCACGTCTTAGCCTAGTACTGACAGCTGATCCTCAATAAATGTTCTGTCAAATGAAAGTGACTAAGAGGAAAGAGAATGTACAAAAATAAATCACAGAAGAGGTAAAAGACTTCCTTGTCACATTCCTTCATGATGCTCCTGCTCCTGCTCACATTTGGGCAAATACATGGATTTCCTCAGTCCTAGTGGGTTCTAGTTAAAAATAACTCCAAACAGGTAATTTATTCCCTACCAGCCTGCAAAATTAATTCTATTGAGAAACTAACTGCCCTGTTCTTGACATCAGATCTCTTATTTTCTTACCAAAAGTACAGATTTAAAAAGATATGCAATGTGTAATCTCCATCAGGTAAATGGAGACTAAGAAGGGAGCAGAAAAAATAAAAAAGCAGAAAATAAAATGAATTTGGCAGTACCATGCCATTTATCACATGGAAAATTACTTACATGCAGCAGCAATACAGCAGCAAGAAAAGACTGTCCTTGACAGTACCCAATGTCTTCATCATAGACAGAGTAGGCCTAGAAAAAGATGAAAGGAAAGAAATATTATAAACATTCACAGATTTTTAACCTTAGTGCTAGTTCACATCAAGCTGCCACTTGTTCTTATCCCTGGCCTGTCCACCACAATTTCACTGATCCCTCATCTTGAATGTGCAAGCCATTAGCATAGTGGAATCCTTCAGAATGGCTGCACATTTCCTAAAGCAATTCTAGATGGCCCATTATCCCCAGATTCATCTTTAGAATCTGGAATAAAAAGATGCTCAGAGCATCTAAATTAATTTTTAAAGATCCATTATGGTTTATGGTCAGGCAGACAACACTATGGGAGGCAAGTGCAAAAGGTGGAGGAGGGTAGAAGGGTTCTACAGTTGATGTGGGAATTCTAATGCACTATATGGAGGAACCCTGCAGTATAGATACCATAACCTAATAGACCCCCCCCCTCAAATCACCCTCTCTAGCCTCTACATGTTCTCAGACTTTAAATGACACTTACATATCTGTTGTATACTGTTTTTCTTTCCTCATATAACACTTTACAATATAAAAACCATTTATGGTTCCAGGGTAATACAAAGGTAGACAGTGTGGGCTATAGCTATAGTTTACTGACTACTGGTTTAGAATAACAACAACGAAAAAATAATTCAGGTGCTCCTCTATTTATATTTAAAATACAAACAACCCAATTGTGCTGTTTAAGTCCTGGACATGCACCCCATTCCATGTATCCTACCTATCTGTGGTGCTTCATTTTAGTGAAGGCATCTCCATTTAATGTACTTAATATTCTACAATGCACTGTGATTTTATAAGTATAAAAATTCTCTGTCCAGGAAAATGGTTATCAAAGATAAAGAGGAACAGTTATCCTATCTCCCATATGCCAAGGTAGTCAGAGTATAAGGACTAGAATTCTTTGTTTTAATTAAAAAATCTTTATTGAAATATAGCTTATATTCAATGAAATGCATACCTTTTAATTTCACAGTTCTTTAAATAAGTTGAGTCATTCATGTAACTCCATCATTATAGAATATTTATATCAATCTAGAATGTTCCTCATGACTCTGAAGTCAAACCACCTCCACCCTAGGCTACCAGTGAGCTGATTTTTTTTTTTCACAATTATTAGCTTTGCATTTTTAGAAGAATTTCATATAAATGGATTAATATATACTCTTTTGTGTCTGACTTCCTTCACTCAGCATAATGTTTCTGAGAGTCTTCAATGTTGTTGAATGCATCAGTAAATCATCCACTTTCACTACCGAGTAGTATTCCACTGTACAAATATACCACAATTGGTCTATCCAGTCTCTCACTGATGAACATATGGATTTTTTCCCCGAAGACTGGGGCTAGTACAAAATAAAGCTGGTTTGTATACACAAGGCTTTTTGTGTACACAGCTTTTCATTTCCCTTGGGTAAATACCTAGGAGTGGAGGTTCAAGGTTCTAATGCTAAGTGTATGTTTAACTTTGTAAGATAGTGCCAGATTATTTTGCAAAGTGATTGTTCAGTTATTGCCTCCACATCAGCAAAATATGAGTACTCATTGCTCACATTCTTGTCAATACTTGATACTGCCAGTCTTTTTCCTTTTATTAATTACTGTGCTTTTGACTTAAATCTCTCTGATGGCTAATGACACAGAATGTATTATAATGTGTTTTTAGGCAACTGATACACATTCTTTTGAGGCTATCTCTTTACGTTCTTGTTCATTTGTTTAATTCAGTTGCTTATCTTATCATTGTCAATTCATGAAAATTCTTTATGCATTGACAGAATCCTTATCTGACATACGTATTACTGATATTTCCTCCCAGTGCACGCTCTGCCTTTTTATTGTTTTAACGGTGCCTTTTGAAGAACTGTTGTTATCTTTTAACCTTCTGCCAATGATGACATTATCATGCCCTCATCTAATGAGCGAAAAATTAGATCACAGAATCATTTCCTAATGAATTTTAAAGAAGCTTTTCTTCATTAAAACCAGTTTCCCAAGCTCGGCCTAATTAGAAAAACTGAAAGATGGATTACCATCCTTTTACTTATTTTCTTTGATTTATATAGTTTTATTTATGAGTCCTTATTTGTACTTTTATCCAGAGCTTATGGATCGGGGTGGGTCGGGGTGTATGTGTGTGTGTGTGTGTGTGTGTGTGTGTAAAAGGATTACAGAGAGTAAAGAAAAGGAACAATTAACAAAGAAAGAGGTTCTAATACTATCCTTATTTAGTGCATCCCTGATGGTTCTCCATTACTTCTTTTTCCATAAACAGGGAACTCTGAGATTTCTTGATAAGACATCATGTCACATATATCACCAAGGCTTCCCTTTCCCATAAAAGTCTAAGCTGAGGATTCCTTAAAACTGGGGATTTCTAAAGTCAATCATGCTTCATCAGCCCTGACATAATTTTGACAAATGTTTGATCTATCTTTATATATTTAAGAGTTACTGAGAAGTGTGCTATGTACATGCGCCATTTGCTATGTACATAGTGCATGTTACAAGAGAAGTCCAACATAAAACAAAGGTCCACAGTCCACCAGAGGAGGGATGAATTCATTGAGACCTCACAAACTGTTCTCTAACTGGAGAGCTGAGGATAAAAGTACATATCAACAGTGTATCGATCTTACTTTCTAATTGTGCTATGGCTTTGGATTAGGTTAGCAACAAAAATGACTTTTCAGAGGCCACTTACTGATTCACAGTTTGAAAAACACAATGTTCTAGTACGTTCTTTCCCTTGGAGTTCCTCCACACACCCTTTGGGTTTAGTCTAAGCCTTCTCTAACTGAGCTGAACCAAATCTGTTCCCTCCATTTGAAACTTGCCTCCCTTTCGTGCCATACCTCCTTGTCCCACTCCTCACTGTAACTGCTTCCCTGGCCAGATGCCTGTTCAAACTGACTTTCAGAAACCAACTGAATAGCACTACTATAATGGAGGAGGAATTGAACCAACCTTCCCTCTGGTAACAAATTTAATCTATATACAGACAAAATATATAGAACAACTATCTGAAAGCACTGAGCAAAAAGCAGGAAGAAGAAACTGGAGGGGAGAATAAACTTGGAAGAAGGTAATGACTGGGTAAAATTTCCATTCTTTATGGCTTTTGCTTGAGGCCATGTGCCAGTGGTGCCACAATGGAAGGATAAAAGTTGGATATTAAACTATAGACTTATTGGCTTGAAGAATCAGAGAACAGACTAGGATGACTGTAAAAGCTAGAAAGCAAGAGTAGAAATGCTAGGGAAAAAGTAACAGAAGAGAAGCTTTACTACATCTAGTGTAAAAGTACAATATCCAAGACAATGTAAAACTGATACAAGTATAGACAAATAAATAAAACAGAATAAGAAGTCTAGAAGTAGAGCCACCCTCATATAGTCATTTAATTGCAACAACGTTACCAAGATAACAGTGAGGAAAGGAGAAATTTTTACATATGTAAAAATGTAAATCTATAGAAATTATTTCAACAAATGTGCTCAAACAATTGGAATCCATATGGGGGAAATTAATGAACCTTTATCCCTAACTTTATTTCATATGAAAAACTTATAGATATACCATACTCCTAAATATAAAAGTAAAATTATAAAGCTACTCAGGGAAAAGACAGAACATCTTTGTAATTTGGTAAAGGCAAAGGTTTCTTAGCCAGGGCACAGAAGTTATTAACTATTAAAAAAAAAATAAATGGATACAATAGACATTAGCAAAACTTAGAAAATGAAAAGCAGGGACATGACTCTGCTGACAAAGGAACATACAGTCAAGGTTATGGTCTTTCCAGTGGTCACATATGGTTGTGAGAGTTGGACCAAAAAGAAGCAGAATGCTAAAGAACGGATGCCTTTGAACTGTGGTGTTGGAGAAAACTCCTGAAAGTCCCTTGGACAGCAAGGAGATCAAACCAGTCAGTCTTAAAGGAGATCAACCCTGAATATTCACTGGAAGGACTGAAGCTGAAGCTCCAGGATTTTGGTCATCTGATGAGAACAGATGACTCACTGGAAAAGTCACTGATGCTGGGAAAGATTAAAGGCAGAAGGAGAAGAGGGTGTCAGAGGATGAGATGGCTGGAATGGCATCACTGATGCAATCAGCATGAACTTGGGCAAACTTCAGGAGATGATGAGGGGCAGGGAGGCCTGATGTGCTGCAGTCCAAGGGGTTGCAAAGAGTGGACATGACTGGGTGACTAAACAACAACAACAACACTGATAAAAAGATACCACTAAGAAAACAGTTAAATTACAGACTGGGAAAATATTTGCAAATATATCTAAACAAAGTCTTAAACAGAATATATAAAGAACTCCTCTAACTTGCTATCAAAAACCCAATTTAAAAATGTACTGAAGATCTGAAAAGATACATCACAGAGAAATATCTATGAATGGTCATTGGGAACATGCCCAAGTGGAGAGGAGATGAAAATGGAGGCTTCTCACCTCTCCCACAAACACATCAAAAAATACACCTATATGTGGAACAGTTCTCACTGAAAACTAACTGGAGATTGGTAGAAAGACTAGTACAACCAAGACTGTAAGAAAGACCCACACAGAATCAAGGAGGAAGGGAAGAGAAGTGATCAGACCTGTGCCCCTGGGAGCAGACTCAGAGGAAAATGGAAATTATACAGGAAAGAGATCCTCCCAGGGAGTGAATGGTTTGAGCCACATACTAGTGCCCCAACCTTGGGGACCAAAACAGGGAAGATGAGCCCAGTGGCTGGTTGGAAGGACAACGGGACTAACAGGAGGGCTGTGTGAAGACTGGACTCCACTTGTGAGAAGCATGCACACATCTGCTTGCTCCTGAAGCAGGACTCAGAGTATGGTTTGTAAACTGCATGAGAGGCTGGCCAGCTTCCTGAAGACCACTCCAGTGCCTGCTCCAGTGCTTCAGAAGCCTTCTAGGTCTCAGACCACAACCAGACTGCCACAGCCCAAGGCCTGACCTACCCCAAATGCCTAAACCAGCACCTTTAATACTACAAGATACTTTAAAGTATTAAGATGGATTAATTAATTGAATCCAAGAGTAGATAGAGACATCTGATAAAAGAGGTAACAAAATATTAATTATAGAATCTAGGTGATAGATTTATGGATGTTCACTGTACAAATTCTTTGAGCTTTTCTGTGCATTTGAAAATACTTTGTAACTTTTGGGGGGAAAATGTTGTTCCTATCCTCCCTTCACTCTGATCTGGACTACAGACTACTCTTCTGGCTGGGGTCCCACGGGAATTTTATATATTCAGTCAGCAAGTCACTACTTACTATCTTATTATATAATCAAACATTGTGCTGAGGTAGACACGAGGATGAAAATATATGGTCCATGTTCCTCAGCTCAGAATGTTATAGAAGAACTCAGCACATACAATGAGAAGGTACAGAGTGCGGTGAGTTCCAACCAGAGGGAAAGGGTGCATAACCAAGCCATAGTGCACGGACCGGAGATAAAGGCAAGGGAAGCATCTCAGACAAGGTGCTACTGTCTTAGTCTTAAAGAAAAGGATGTGACCAGAACTGCTGCAAGCTTGGCTTCACATTCTTGAAGGAAGAATACTGCAATTCTTCAGGCATGCTGCATGGTCAAAGGCAGACGATGTCAGACACTGTACTAAATGCTTTCCCACATTCTCAATCAATCCTCACAAAGCCTGTGAGATGACAAAAGTGATAGTGAGAGAGGGTAATTAACCTGGGCAAGGTCAAACAGTTAGAGCCAGGATTTGAACCCGAATCTTCTCAAATACAGAGCCTATATACATTATACCTTTATTATATCACTGCTAGAGACTGTGTTCTCTTAGAATTCTTATGTTGAATCCCCAAAGTAATGGTGATTTTGAGGTGGGGCCATTTACGGTTGATTAGGTCCCAAGATAGAGCTCTCATGAATGGTATTAGTGTTCTTTTGAAGAAGACTCAAGAGCACTCTCTCACCTCTTCTGCCACTTGTGGACACAGCCAGGAGATGGCCATCTATGAACCAGGAAGTGAGTCCTCACCAGACACTGAAAAGTGCCAACACTGTCACCAAGGCTTCCCCGCCTCAAGGACTCTGAGCAGTAAATGTTGTTTAAGCCCCTCAGTGAGTGATGTTAGGCTGTGAGCAAAATTATTCTTTTTAGACATTTATGTGTTTGGATCCACGTAAGATAAGAGGGCCCATCTTCTGATTTGCCTTGGGGTTCAACAGACATGGAAAATCACACTGCATACTCTCAAGAAAAAAGAAAAAAGACAGTCTGATCAAGGAGAGCTTAATATTTTTCAACCATAACTTCTGGGTTTAGGGAAGGAGAAGTTTTAATTTCTTTATGTAATATGCATGTTTATTAACATACTGACTACAAGCTAAAATTTAGACATGAAAACACAGATAGCTGTTAAAGCTTAATCATGTTGGTGCTAACATGTACATATAATTTAAGTTCTCCTTATTAAAATCAGTATGGTGGGGGAAGGAGAGGTTGGGAAAAATTGAGAGAGTAGCATTGGAATATATATACTACCATGTGTGAAACAGCTAGCTAGTGGGAAGTTGCTGTATAACACAAGGAGATTAGCCTGGTGCTCAGTGATGACCTAAAGGAATGGGATGGGGGAGTGGAGTGGGAGAGAGGCTCAAGAGGAAAGAGATGTATATATACTTATGGCTGTTTCACACTATGGTATGGCAGAAACCACATTTTAAAGTGAATTATCCTCCAATTAAAAATAAATTCTTAAAAATTAATATGGAAAACACTTGATTTTTGGGGGGAAAGTTTTTAGTCTTAGAGCTAGACTGTCTAAAGCCTTATCGACAACCTGTTTCTCCCCAAACACTCTCACTCACATGTCTTTATCAGATTGATACAGAAAATATAGAATGGTGTTTCTCTTTTGTCTCAGAAATGCACAACATACTGCATTATTTTATCAAACAATCACACTTACAGATAAAGATGAAGAAATTCAGACTCACGGGAAGAACGAATTCAGAAGATGCTCTTTAACAAAACAGAAAGGCTGCTATGTGGGCATGCAAAAAGGAATTAAACTTCTAAACCAGAGTCTCATTCAGATTCTTGATACTACTAAAGTACTAATGTAGTTGCTGACTTATTGGCTATCAATAGACAGTTAAGTTTATTGGTTTTAACCATGACATGTTAAGTGTTTCTTTAAACTCTAACCTAAATATTGAATTGTCTCACAATTTATTATAGCTCTGAGAAGAGGAAATACTAATTTAGATTTCCCTACTTTAACAGGAGCTTGACATTTATGTAAAGCAATTTTTCATTTATTAATATTAGGTAAACTGTGAAGTCTATCGCCACAATGAACTTCTGCCAACATGAGACCAAAACAAACAGATAAACAAATCAGCCTTTAAATTATTGCTCAGTAGCCCTTAAATGAATATGCTAGGGAGAAAAATCCAAATATAAAATATGTAGAATAAATTCACTTACAAACTAAAAAGAGATCTGATTTCACACAATCTGAGAGACAAAAAAAGAGATACCGAAGAAATACTATTTTAAGTAACGCTACAATAAGCTAAATGAAAAGAGGTCACAAAGTGACAAGAATCATTAAAACACATGGTTGTCTAAAAGTAGAATAACATTTAAAGAAAAGATTACTTAATATAGCACAAGAATATAAATGGCTTTTCAAATAATTCTTCAGCAGTAATTTTTCTAACAAATAACCAGTAACATTTGTTAGTAACTACTATTTTTCCAGATATCTGTGTTACGGTGCTTAGAAGCTCTGGCGTATCCAACTCTGCAACCTCATGGACTGCAGCCTACCGGGCTCCTTTGTCCACGGGGATTCTCCAAGCAAGAATACTGGAGTGGGCTGCCATGCCCTCCTCCAGGGGGGTCTTTCCAAGCCAGGGATTGAACCCAGGTCTCCCGCATGGCAGGCAGATTTTTTACCATCTGAGCTACCAGGGAAGTCCAAGAACACTGGAGTGGGTAGCCTATCGCTTCTCCAGGGGACCTTCCCAACCCAGGAATTGAACTGGGGTCTCCTGTATTGCAGGAGGATTCTTTACCAGCTAAGCTACCTGGGATATGTAAGTAATTTATTCAACCCTTACAACAACCCTCTGAGTTAAGCACTCTTAATATCCCCATTTTATAGAAGGAAAAACTGAGGGAAAGTAAAAGTAAACAGCTTGTGCAAGGTCACCCAGTTAGTAAGCAACAGGCCAGAACTGAAACTCGGGCAGCTCCAAGTCTTCAAACTAAGACCTGGCTTCAGAGCCCAAGGCCTTAGCTACTGTCAGTATACAGTCTCTAGATCTCGATGACTGTCGACGTATGTGGTACAGTTTACATTAGCAAAAGAAAGACCTAATGATAAAACATAAATTTTTCTTTTTGCTATGTAATCAATGAATGTTCAGAAACAAATCACAGAGAGAGCTTTATATAAAGATGAAGAATGCTAACACAAACTTTAGGACCATGGTTGACTTTGGTGAGGGAACACTGAATCTGAGAAGAGCACCTGGGAACATTCAAAGATATTGATAATGATATATTTCCTAAATTTTATGTACAGGGATGCTTCTTGTATTATTGATTTTTTTCCAAATCATAAATACAAATTATGTTTACTCATTTGAATGTATGACACATTTCATAATTTTTTTAATTTGAATATATTTTAAAGTATTTCATAATGTAAACTTTTTGATAAATTTTTAAAATATGACAGGTTTCATAATTTTAAAAATTTAATTAAAGTTTTTAAAAATGACTTATTAGTAACATTCCATTTCACTGAATGGAACACAGCACTGGTTTATGTTAAGATTTCAATTTGGGTGACATCTCTAGAATATAAATTTATGCAAGACACACACCGAGCTGGAGCTTAATATAATGATTCAAATAGTAAAACAGACAACTAATGAAAACTGCTTTTCTCGGAGGAAACTGTACAGGTGTGGCTGATTCCCATTACTTACCTTAGTTATGCTCCAAGAAGTTTCTTCAAACACTGAATCGAGCAGATACTCAATTCCTATCCCTAGGGGATACAGTGTCTTAGGCTTCTGCAAGCCTCTGGTCACAACACTTTCAGCAATTGATCAATATACAACCTTGTGTTACATGTGTCTCTACTTAAATACACCTTTTAAAATATTTATTGACTCATTAATGCTGAAATCACAGCCAACAGTGTTTTGCTCACGCCTGAATGAAGTTGATCTAACACATGTATTTCCTCCACAAGGCACATCACAGCCTTCTGATGCTTAGCAAAACAGGTAGCACTTCAGCACAATGCGTGGGGAACACTTTAAACGGCAAAATCACCAACAACAAAATCATCAAAAGCTCAAAAACGAGGTACTAACTACACTGCAAAAAAGACACTGGTGTGTATATGAAAGCTGAAACAAAAAGGCAGAGCACTGCCTAGCTGCATCTGAACTTGGCAGGTACTCACTCATCAAGCAACTCAGACATTGCACAGGCACAGCAGCGAACGACTACAGAAGCACCCAAAGTGCGAGTTTTGACCTTACAGACAAATCACAGCAAGTAGGTGAATCTGAAAATATGGAATCTACGAATAACGAGGATCGGCTCTGTGTATGTGCGTATTGGTGACTATATTCACCCATGTCTACATATCTTCTCGAAATTGCATATCTTTTGGGACACACACACATATAAACACACAGGCATATCCAAAATTAAGTTGAACTTGTTTATTTCTGAATAACTCTACAAAAAGTTAATCAACACAAAGCATTTTTAATTAATAAAACCAGTATTGTTATTGATTGGAATAATAAATTATTAGTTTTATGAAGGACCACAAACATTGGAATAATCGAGTAAATGAAAACTTAATGTGAATGGAGTTCCACATACAATTTCAAGTTTTAAAATTTGATTATAAATCAATATTTTATTAAAATTTTTCAGTACTCAATTTCCTGATCATATTCCTTTTCACACAAACCTTTAGAATATTATCACTGACATATTTTTATTTATTTCTTTACTATTCAGTACCAGTAGTCCACAGTAATGAACCACTCATTAACCACTATTTTCTGTGAAACTCAGCATGTGTTTTACCATGAATGCAATATGGTTAGGTTATCAGATTAGCTGGAATCATAAAATTAGTCCCTAACTACAGTGACCAGGGCAATAACTCTAAAATTATTGATTGCTGGGTTAGAAAAAGCTTAATCAAAAGTTTTCTACTAGTGGATCTGAATGCCAAATACTTCAAATTTCAGCTCTGCCATTTACCAGAATTATTTCAATTCCCTAAGTTTCAATTCTTTTGAGGCAACAAATATTATTGACCATCTACTATGTGAAAGGGTGATCTAAGCAGTGACCAAAAAGGCCAAAAATCTTTGCTCTCATAAAATAAGCCTTCTCAGTGGAAAAATCGAACAGCCTAAATAAATAAATACCATCATAGGAACAAAGATACACACACGTATGTTTGAAATTATTAAGCACAGTGGGAAAAAGTAAAGCAGGGAAAAGGGCTAAGAAGTGCTAGGTCAAGAGGAGACTGCAATTTTAAGCCAGGTGGTTAGGGCAAGCCATACCGAGAAAGTTAACACTGGGGCAAGAAGTCGAGAGAGGTAAAACAGCAAGCCACAAAGATCTCTGGGAGAAGACTGTTCCAAGCAAAGGGGATAGCCAGTGTAAGGACTCCAGTGCGTGAGTAAAACTGGCATATATGGCTGGGGCAAAATGCATGATGGAAAGAATACTAATATATGATTCACAGCCCTATAAACCACTATAAAGACTTTGGCTTTTACAATGAATAGTATAGAAAGCCACTGGAAGCAGAAAGATCAGGTAAATAATTATAGCTTAGACCAGGGTAGCTGCAGTGGAGATAGTGATTAAACAGTCAGGTCCTGTGTATATTCTGAAGACAGAGCCAAAAAGGCTTTCTAAAGGACAGGTGTGTGGTATTGGGAAAGGAAGTCATGCACAGCCTGTTGACCTTTGCATGGCTGTAAAAGCACCATAGGCCTGGATTGTTTCCACACGTGGAAATAAGGAGCCCTCACAGCTTGTGCTGAGCTTACTGTCTTGTTTGGGACTATCTTTTCCTTTTCTAACTTGATGTGTACTTCACTGTTCTGCTGAAGTGTGTGTGTATCATATGGCACCTGACCAACCCCACCATTATTATCTACAGTCTCAGTGAAGATGGAACATGCCCCATCCCTGCAGCACAGACCATCTCCCTGCAACAGTACAGCTGGGAATCGCTCACCACAGGGGGCTGACACTCACTGCTGAAGCTGACTTTGCTCTTTCTTTTCTCTGAGAGTGATGCATTGCTCCTTCCAATGCCGGTGTGAGTCATATCTTTCTTAGTAACCCCAACATCTGCAAACCACACAGTGGGTTGACATCCTGGGGCTGCTGCCCCTGATGGGTAGGGAATGGTTGCTACTTTTTAACAAGTAGTGTAAGAGAAAGAAAGGAGAGTCAAGGATTATTCAAGGTTTCTAGCTGAGTACCTGGAGTTACTACTAAATGAGACAGAAAAGACTATGATGATTCTTTCTGATTTGGAATACATTTGTTTTCTGACCAGACCATTTTCAGAGCAGTGATCCTCACTGATACAAGTTTATGACAGAGATGGAGAAGAATTGGTTACAGCAAGTATAGACAAATCTTCTGAGGACTTTTGTGATAAAGTGGAATAGATGTTTTCATCTATAACACGAGGGCAAATATAGAAACCATGTAAGTTTATTTCAGAATTAAACAGAGTGCCCAGTACACAGTGAAGTGCTGAATAAACGGTAGCAATGACAAGCTGACATCAAGAAAGATTATTATGCCCTTTCCCCAAGTATCTCATTTGAGCCATCTTCAAAATGAATGTGAAGTTATCTCAAAGGGGTCTTACTCACTACTAAAATTCTTATGGATTCTTAGGTTCACTGAGTTCTTGAGAATCATCAGTTTTCTATAGATGCCTCACCCCTCAAAAAACTCACAAGTTTGTTCAGATATGTAAGTTGTACCTTTTTTTTTTCACTCTTTGAAGCCAGATATGCCAATATAAGTCTAATATATCTTCATAAACTCTCACAAGTAAAACTCAGGAAATACAGAAAAGATAATAAAATTCATCTGTAAAACATCATTATTCTACCCATTTCCTTCCTGATGCCATTAGGGAGAGAAAGACACAGAGAAGGGTAAGCTGGCATGGAATATCAGACCCTAACCAGGATTTCTGGGCTCCAAAATCACTGCAGATGGTGACTGCAGCCATGAAATTAAAAGACGCTTACTCCTTGGAAGGAAAGTTATGACCAACCTAAATAGCATATTGAAAAGCAGAGACATTACTTTGCCAAAAAGAGGTCCATCTAGTCAAGGCTATGGTTTTTCCAATGGTCATGTATGGATGTCAGAGTTGGACTGTGAAGAAAGCTGAGCACCGAAGAATTGATGGTTTTGAACTGTGGTGTTGGAGAAGACTCTTAAGAGTCCCTTGAACTGCAAAGAGAGCCAACCAGTCTATCCTAAAGGAGATCAGTCCTGGGTGTTCACTGGAAGGACTGATGCTAAAGCTGAAACTCCAATACTTTGGCCACCTCATGTGAAGAGCTGACTCATTGGAAAAGACTCTGATGCTGGGAAGGATTGGGGGCAGGAAAAGAAGGGGAAGACTGAGGATGAGATGGCTGGATGGCATCACCAACTCAATGGACATGAGTTTGAGCAAACTCTGGGAGTTGGTGATGGACAGAGGCCTGGCGTGCTGCGATTCATGGGGTCACAAAGAGTCGGACATGACTGAGCGACTGAACTGAACTGAACCAGGATGACAAGACCATCCATGTGGGGAAGTAGTAGCTGACAAGATGAGTACATGCGGGGTGACATTCTGGCACAGGCGTTAGAGCCTGACCATGGTAAAGAGGCTCTCTGTGCAAGAGAGAAGTGACAGCAGCAAGGGGAGACTGGTCACACACAGCAATGTTGATCTAATGGATTAATATTTTAAAGATAATGGGAGCTAGGTTTCTCATTGTCAGAGAAGGGAATTACAAATGCAGGATACCAGAATTAATCCTCTGGTGTTGCACTAAAGTTGGAAGTATTTCTATAAATTCATGGTTTTCAACACATATAAACCGATATAAAAACAAATTGTAGGGAGCATAAATCAGCAAAAAAAAAAAAAAAAAGGCAAAGTAAGGATCTCCAAAAATGCGCTTCTCCTTAACAAGAAAAATGGCAGAAACTGTTATAATCAACTTTTTCAGAGCTCTGGATATTGGACAAAGGTTTGCAGCAGCCTGAGGGACATTTATTCCAGAAAAGCAACTGAATTTTGGTAAGAGCAAGGAACTCTGTAACATTTTTAACCTGCCATAGTTCCACCCTCTGCTCTGTAGCAATATGACGACCTTGAAAACTAACAGCTTGCATTCTGCAAACAAGCAGCCTGGCAGCCACCAGAGGGAGCAAAATGGGACTAGAACTTCCTGTAAAGACCCACTCCCAAAAAATGATCATTATTTGACCTGTCTATTGATTCCCCAAAGAGTCTACCTGCAAGGTTCACTCAGGAGGAAAGCCTTTTCCCTGAGGGCATTTGTCAAAAACAATTACAGACAAGTTAAACAAGGCCACTGCTTAAGGTGATAGATGAAAGCTGGAGAAGACAAGAGACTAATCAAAAGGCTTGAAGGTAAAGCTTGGAAACAAGATGTGCGTAAGGGTTATGAAAGATTCAGATATATTTCTAAGAGTTTATAGGGCCATACCTATAAGTAAAGTTTTAGAGATGCCCAAAGCTTTCTGTATGCTTTAGGAAAGGCCTGAGACAGTTTTAAAATCTCGCCTCTGGCTATCCGTGAGATTCTGCACAAGTAGAAAGTCAACTGACTGAGTACTGAAGACATACCTAAATACATACACACAGCCCCACGGCAAAGGACTGAGAAACTTATGGTTACAGACATTTAAGGAAATCTCTGTCTAAACACTAGCTAATCACCAAGTGGAGATGTCAATGGCCACAAATGACAAAAAATATAGACTTCACAGAATTAATGCATAAAAGTTACCAACCAAACTACATTAACAAACAATAGTAAAAGCTGGCAAACCCACAGAGACAGAAAGTTCAATGACTGTCAAGGGCTGAGAGCAGAGATGATGAGAAGAGACTTGAAATGGATACAGGATTATTTTTTGGAGTGACAGAAACGCTCTAGACTCAAATAGTGGTGATTTTTTTCATAACCTCTTAAATACACTAAAAACCACTAAATTGGTTCACTTATTCAAAGGGGTGAATTTTATGGGATGTGAATTGTATCTCAATAAAAATGCATGTTTGTGTGCACACACATGCTCGTGTATGTCTATATGTATATTTATATTTCCCAGCCCTGTTCACTGTGGTGATTTGTGAGAAATGACATCCCAAAGCAATGAATACGCCTAGCAGATCTTGGTTTCTTACCAGTTTTGACTAAAGAAAACAGGGCTCCTTGGAGAAATGGCTAATTGTAGAACTAGGGCAGAGAAAAAAATCTTAGGACATCTTTCTGAAGCAGAAAGAAAGGCAATGCTCTAAGAATGACAGAGTACATCTATCACTTGCAGGTCTTAGAAGTTTCCTGCTGTCTAACTGGGGACAACCTGAGCACCAAAACAAATAATGCAAGTGAGAGAACATAATCCCCTGAATAAAATGAAGATTCACGAGTCCAAGTGACTACAGTAAGTAATAAATAAATGGGAAGTCTGAAAGGAATGAGATATTTACATAGCTATAAATTGTGTCACACAAAATACTTATCAATTACAAAGGCAAAAAGAGTAACTTCGTATCAGAGAAGCCTGGTAAACAGTAGCTTATTTATACAATCAAGGTAAAAATGGGGAAGCACCCATACCTGTGTGCTACGTGGGAGAAAGAAGTTAGAGCAGAGAATTCCTTCTGTGTTATTTCTGCCAAAAACGTATAACCTAAATCTAACCATGAGGAAAAAACAGGCAAATGAAACTGAAGGACATTCTAAAAAATGACTGGTCTGTAATCTTCAGGTCAATAAAGTGAAGGAAAGAGTGAGAAATTGTTCTAGACAGAAGGAAATCAAGAAGGCAAGATAATCGAAGGAAATGTGTGATTGTAAACTAGATTCCTTCTCTATATAGGATAATATTTAAATAATTAGTGAAACCTTAATAAAGACTAAGGCTTAAGTGGTAGGAATACAGTAATGTTTGCTTTACTGATTTGGATGCTGTATTCAAGTCATGTGGGAGAATATTCTCTCTTGTTAGAAAACATCCTAACGTATTTGGAAGTGATGTCGCATCACGTCGGAGAACCACTCTCAAATAGTACAAGAAAATAAAATTTTGTACCTGCACCTTTCTTCTAAGTTTGAGATTGTTTAAAAAATATACAGAAATATGGAAGCAAGCATCATATATATAAATAAATTTGACAGGATCATTTTTGCCTTCTTATAATAAAAACTTGGAGCTTAAAAAAAGATTATTAAGTTTTTCCCATATGCTGATAAAAAGGGAATATCAATATAAGCTCTAAAAATAGATTCAGTGATATGAAATCACCTAAACACTGATGACAATAAATGTAGAAGGCTAGATGTCTCACAAATATTCACTCACAAAGCAATTTTCTTATCTAACATAGCTGGCAAAATTCCTAGATTTAAGTTTCCTTTTATATAACACTTTAAAAAAAGCCCTTGGCAACAATTTAAAAGTGAACTGATATACCCTTTTGTTTTTAAGGAAATGTAAAGTAACTGCCATATCCTTAAAAAAATGTTTTATGTCCTTGTTATAAGAAACTACTGTGTGATTATGGTAAATTACTCAGAGGGTTTATACTCTTGATTTTTAAAAAATGGTACATAAAGGGCATCAAAAGGAGGAAAGAACTCTACAAAATAAAGAAAAACAGCAGCCGTGTTCTGAAGAAGTTTAACCTGAATAGTCGCTATGAATAAAACTGCAGAAGGAAATGGTAGAAAATAGAGAGCTTTTTCAGAGACTATGTCCATTAACTGTTCATCTGAAACATCAGTGTGGCGACCATGAACATGCACTTCTCAGACCTCCAGCATCAGGGAACATATTGACCAAGGGCCCCAAGCGGTTGCACTAAGATCACACTTGCCACGGGCTGCTCCCAATTAATGACTGAGCACAGCAAGAACCCAAAGGCAGGCCAGCTTCCAGAAAAAGTGGGCGCTCACAGGCCGCCCCAGTGGCTTTGCCAAACTTTCCTTATAAGTGCACTACATCCAAGACACTTCCATCTGACCCTCTTCCCTTCCTCTCTTCTTTCAGTGTCAGACCAGCATGGCTCACCCAGTTTCCTTCCCATTTTCTCCTACAAACACTTCCCTAATACATTTTTTACACATTTAATCCTGTCTGGATGATAGGCTTCCTACAGGACATGGAATAACACAGTCAGTTGCATTAAGTCAAGACTGCTGAGTCAACTATATTAACACTGGATAACCAGTACTGACTGCACTCAGCAAGCAGGGACAAAGAAAAAGAAAACATTAGAGACAGCCTCTTCCCTCCAAGACTGAACACACTGCAGAAAAGATGTAAATGAAACTAATCAGATAATGTTCAAAATATAATCCATAATAACCTAAATTGTGCAAGAGTATTTTTAATCTCTAAATCACTGTGGGTAGAAGTGGGTAGGACAAGCTTCACAAGGGAAGTGGGCAACTAAGAATTGGACAGATGGGAAGGAGGAGGAGAGCAATTCAGATTCACACCCTTTCAAGGTCTTTAAGACATGCGAGAAGAGGTCTGGTTAAGGAGGAGGCTTCAGAGTTATAAAGACATTGCCAACTGCATAGCAATTAGTAAACAGGAAGGAAGTGCCCATAATTCTATAGCTAACTAACTCAGAAATAACTGAAGAGTTTATTACTTAGAATATTTAAGGCATCTGCATCTGGTATAGAAGCATACCTCTATTGTGAGAAAAATCAAATTCAGGAGGTACCACGATTACCATTTTATTTAAAGATTCTTTGTGTATGTCTTTGCAGGCTAGTTTTGTTTTTCCTTTTCTGTTTTAAAAAGTAACCTTACTTTTCTCCTTTTCCTCAAAGAGTAATGTTTTCTTAAAAGAGTGACTATAATCAAACCCTTAGGATATACTCTAATCCCTGTATTCTAATTTTATACATTTTTATTATCCTCATAATCCCACCATTTCTCCTCTTTATTCTAATAATGGTGTGACAGCTTCAATTAGCCTTTCAGTTGAAAGACTACAGGCTGCACAGAAACTACAAAGCTATTTTAAGAAGAGCTCTTATGTGCTTATGCATATAAAGAAATTTTAAAAACCTCTTCAGACACTCTCAAGAGCATTACAAATCTCTCCTTCTCTTTCCAGGACTCCAGCTTCACAAATCTGACCTTTTCATTATTACAGTTTCAGAAGAAAACTCCATATTTAAAATAACAGTATGTCTTCCCAGTTATGCTCTGATTCATAGAAAGTCTATCCTATTAATATGTGTATTAAAGATAAAAAAAACAGAACATCCTTAATGTATGACTTTAATGATACTAACAAATATAAGAAATATTTTAAAAATATTTATGCAAAAGCTAATCATGAAGTTAACCCCCAACCATACACACATACACACAAGTGAAGCTTTTCAACTTTAGGTTGCAAAGATTTCTTTTTATGTGTATGTATATGTGTAAGCATGCACCTGATGTTTTGAATAGCGACAAACATAATTGTCCTTCCATAAAAGAAACAGAAATAGCCAATTCTTCCAAAATTTGAAATGACTGATTTAAAGGAGGGGGGAAAAATTAAACAAGCTCTTACTCTGAGAGATTAAGTCTTAGCAATATGATAACCTACTATCCCCCTGTAAACAATATCATCAGTGAGTTTCCCCCTCCTCCAAAAACTTTGAAACTAATAACTAATAATATATCTACTGAAAAGTTTGAGGAATACATTATAAAGGTTTGATCTCTCATATTTCCTCACAGGAGCTATGTAGTACCTTATAGAAGGGGAAATTTGTGGGAAAGTGCCTATAATAATACTAAGAATAGTTCAGCAGAGATTTGCAGTGGTTGTACACTACCAGGTACACAAAAATTAAAGGTAGGGCCAATCAAAGAGGAAGGTCTCTAGGAAATATCTCAGACTTTTAGTTGAGATCCTGGAAGATCCTAACCCTCCAAGCAAAAAAATAAAACTGGCTCAAAGGGATATGGCATACTCCATCTTCTTACCAGAGGAATACTGAATCTGCTCTGGAATAAAATAACATCATCCACAGCCTTTATACTTTTTCATACACAAGACCCAGAATTCTATTAAATATGATTGAGCAGGCAAAAATCATGAGTGAATAAATAAAGATCAAGAGAAAATAGGAATACATTCATGTAAAGTAAAAGTGAAAATCGCTCAGTTGTGTCTGACTCTTTGCGACCCTATGGATTATACAGTTCATGGAATTCTCCAGGCCAGAATACTGAAGTGGGTTGCCTTTCCCTTCTCCAGGGCATCTTCCCAAACCAGGGATCGAACCCAGGTCTCCCACACTGCAGGCCAATACTTCACCAGCTGAGCCACAGTACATTCATAGATGATCAGATACTAGATTTTATCAGACTTGGACTTTAAAATAACTGTGATTAATCTGTTCAAGAAAATGAAAGGGGGAAAAAAGTAATTTAACCAAGGAACTGGAATATACTTAAAAAAAATCAAATGGAAATTCTAGAACTGAAAAATAAAACAACATTAATCAAGAATTTAATGGATTAGAGGAAAGGTGATAGCAGGCTATGTGTTCAGAAAATGTCATTCAAACTAGGAAATGTTCAGGAACCCCAAGGAAGGGAAATGCATTACAAGTAGTCAAATAGGTACAAAACTGTATTGAAAGTACTATCAATTCTGTAACAACTCATCCCTATAGTTCAGTTCACAGTTCAGTTCAGTTCCATCACTCAGTTATGTCCAACTCTTTGCGACCCCATGAACCGCAGCATGCCAGGCCTCCCTGTCCATCACCAACTTCCAGAGTCCACCCAAACCCATGTCCATCAAGTAGATGATGCCATTCAACTATCTCATCCTCTATGGTCCCCTTCTCCTCCTGCCCTCAATCTTCAATCAACCCCCCATAAATCAAGCAAATAATATAAATAATATACAACTGTATCTACTTTCACAAGAGTCAGTAATTATTTGCATTCTGTAAAAATCATGTACCAGACTACTCATCATTTTGGTATCAAAATAACTCCTGAAATGCTTTAGTTCTTATATTAAATACAACCTCATTTTTGAGAAAAATATTTACTGCAACAGGGGTTACATTTATTTGTGTCCTTCTACAAACCATTATACTATCAAAGTATTAACCCAGATGAACAGAGGTATGATTTCTCTGTAATATGCTCAATACCCTTACTTTAATTCACAGCAGCAGCCTCCTTTATATAAATCAGCTTGCTGGAATCAGAAAATTTGAAAAAGCAACATCCCTCAAATTAAACTGCACAAAAGTCACTTCAGTCTAATCTGTTGTGAACAATGTTTTAGCAAATTACTATGACTAACTTGTCTAACTTCTTATAAAGAGATGTATATCTAGAAGTAAGTCACTAAATGCACTACATTTCATGCGTGCATGAAACACGCTCCCAAACACAGTAACAGAAAGCAAGATAAGGATTTCAAAGTCAAATCATACCCATTTATATTCCTGGTATTGACAAACAGAGCTGAGACCTAATATAGGAATTATTAGTAACTGTTTGATTCCTCATTCAATATGTCATATTTCAGAAAAAAAATTTCAAGCAAACTGTAATAAGAATAATCTTATCACACCCCACACTCTTACTGAGGAGGAAATTTAAGAAGTGACTTTCCCAAAGTCTTAAATCTGCCTACAGGAGAAATAAGACCAGAACCAGATCTCTTAAGTTTAGTCCTTTAAACTATGCCAAACTTTCTCCCAACTAAAACTAGATTTTACATCATATGTAAATTAGAAAAGTGCTAAAGATACTTGGGGAGATGGTATCTTCTTCCTCCTTTAAAGGACACTATCTTAAAATACGATATTGACATAATTAATAGGAATGAGAGGAGGGAGAGAAGGGAGAAAAAAGGGAGGGAGAGGAGAGAGAAAGGGGAAGGGTGCCAAAGCCTTCTCGTTTCTAGAATCTTATGAACCCCTTTATACTTTCAGTTCCACTTCCACACATAAATTTATGACAACCGAAGAATCTTTGAACCTTTTCGATTTCCTCCTACTCTGAAAAAGATATTAAGAGTCAAACACTAAAACTGACAGGGCCATTAAAACATGACTGAGTTTTTAACAGTATTCCCTCTAATCTGACAGTTCAGATCATTCCTCATTTCATCAGAGTCATTGAAAACTTAACTACAAAGTCAGACTATATCCTTGAAACTAGAGTTGATTTCTACACTTATTCTAACTTAAGTTCTCTTAATAATTTCTCTCTCAATTTAAGAGCACAGCATATTATATTTCTAGAACAGATTTCACTGATGAGGAGTTGTCAGAAATAAATGAGGTGATATATGTGAAAGTACTCTGTAAATTTGAATTTATTATAACACCTGGAAGGTATTGTGTGGGGGGAAAAAAGTCTATAAATGTGTTGCTTATGGGAATACCACCATTCTTAGTGGTAAGTCATTAAATGCATTTCCTTTATAATCAAGAGTGAGACAAGGATGTCTACTATCATTACTTCATTTTAACACAATAATAGAGGTTCAGGTCAGTGCAATAAGACAAAACTTATTAAGGGAAAAAAAAGAATAAGAATGGCTTAAGAAGCAAAACTGTCCTAATTTACAGATTGTATAACTAAATAGCTGACTTAATGCCAAGGTTTTATTAATGCTTATTCAGCTTTGTGCAAAGTATCCAGAATGGAAACTCAGTTTTATTGCTGAGACTGTGAGGTATGATGTTAGATACTATTCTAGAAATAAAAATGATAGAACAGATACATCATACTCAGTGACCTTAAAAGTCATACATAGCAGGATAAAGCTCATATGGCTCAAATTGAATACAAAAAGCAAAGGAAAGTAGATATACAAACTTGAGAAGAATATTTAATCTAAACTATTTGTGATTATCACCACCATCACAGGTCTTCCTGCAAGAGGACTGGACTACTAAATAACAGCAGCTCAAGAGGAAAAGGAATTGTGTCAGTTACAAACTAAGTGGTCCACAAGGCAGGACCCCAACAAATTTTGGTTTCGCCAACATTTTTCTCATATATTCATCTCTCCTCTCCTCCATCAAAGACAGCTGAAAAGTTATGTTTGGGAAATATATATTTTAGTACAATATTAAAAGCCTTAGGAACTTTTATTTACTATCTTGAATTCTGAAATATTTTTATGTGAATTTTTTGGGGCATTTTCCACATTTTCATGAAATTCAATGTGATTTAAGCTATTCAGCAATTATAATGTATCTTAGACCGACATTTTTCATAACATTTTCTACTCAGAAAGAGTTTAAAACTGTGTAATCATATTACAAAACACACACTGATAATCTAAAATGGCTACACAAAGTTGCAGGAATGTTTAGCAAATATTTTCTAGTGAATTCAAGGCTGGATTATTATCCATAATACAAAAGCAAGAGGTCGCAACTACTTAAATGTACCAACTATTTAACTTTTATCTTTGTGTTTAGTAGTATTTTGGATGTTTCCCCTCTAAACCTTACATAAGGAGGCAAATACTGGTTTACTACAATGGAGCAAAACTGTGAGGTAAAGGCTGCAAGCACATTGAGCCATCTGTTTTAGATATGTGATACAAGTGTCTAGATTCAATCAGAGACAAATTGAAGAAAAGTTACTGAATGGCTGAAAATATACTAAAGTCTAGGAGAAAAACGCTGCTCCATATACCATAAACCAGACCTTTCTAAATAACTTAAGAGACTATATAAGTTTTGATATCTTCCTGATACAAGCCAGACACTAGCCTGTAAAATTTCAAAACTGGTAGAAAAAAATCTTAATAATTACATTTCCTTTTTACAAGCATATAATGAATAAGATACATTTTTTGTGGTGTTTGATGGTTTGCGGCATTTTAAAGACTAGAGGACCTATCACCTTCCAGAAATCAGTACACTGTCAGACTTTAAGTTAGTAATATATTTCTAGCTCTAAATGATATATTCATATAAAAATAGACTGCTGATCAGTGTGTACATTTATAATCCTCCAATATGGCTACATCAAAAGAAAAGAAAGGGGGAAAAAAAAGACAAGATAGGAGTAGGTAGAAGGCTAAACCATAAACAGGCAAGAAGGATTTTAATCAAAGTGTAACACTTGCAGAACCTCAATCCTACTTGATTAGCACATGTAAACACTGCTTTTATAAGTGCCATTTTTTAAAAAAGTAAAATATAAAATGATATTGATATGTGAGTATATTTCTATCTACTGACTAATCTCTGCTACTTAATACTTAACTAAAGGCTAAATTTGATGATTCAGAAACGTGTAATCTGGCTTGAAAATTAGCCATGGTGTTTGTTGTTTTTCCATATTATTACAAGATTTTTGCGTAGCTCACTATTCATTAACCATCTTTACTGGAATGGCAGCTAAGGACAAATACTGAATATACACACCACACTTTGTGGGAGATTTTAACTTTGAGGATAAAGAGCAAAACTTTTTTTAATGGAAATTTTGCAATTTTGAGTCTCTGGCCTCAATTAGCATGGACAATACAAGTTAATGATATACAATGATTTGAAAAGTTATTCTGCACTTCTAACAGAACTTTGAGAAATTAATAATCTGATAACTATTCTCCACTAATAAAGTCTTTTTTTTTTTTTAATTTAAGCAAGGCTTATTTACTGAAAATCAAAAAACAGTTTTCTTCCAGGTCTACTAATAATGAGAGAGAAGAAAGATTTCAAAATGGGACACTAAAAACTGCACAAAGATGTGACAGAACTCAGAGGATATCAACAATACCAGAGAACCTGCCAGTATTCCAAAACAGGTGCCAGGCTGTTTCCTACTTTTGCCTGCTGTCAAAAATTGCAACAACTGCCACATTATTTTGTCAGGTAGACAGAGTCATCAAGAATCCTCTGAGCCTTCACTGCAGTAGCCTCAGAGGACCTTTCAGTTCCTCTCCTGTTGGCATCAAAGCCAAACTGAAATCGGACTGTGCCCCTCCCTCACAAGAAGGCACAGAGCACGCACCCCAAAAGTCCCCTCCAGGACTCAGTGTGGAGGATCTGGTGGTGTGAGCATAAAGGGCAAACAATGGCACAGGGCAAATAAGAAATGCAGAGAGAAAGAAAAGCTAAAAAATCGTTAAGATGCGTTCTTAGAATATAGCCCTGAAAAGTAAGTTAGGAAAAAATAAGGCAGAGGGCCTACCTTGCAGATCTTGTAGAGAGATTCTTGGCCATCTCCTCCAGTATCTTTGAAGTAATCGTGTGCAGGAAATGTACGATGAATATCTCGAGTAATAACACTCTCCTGGGCTGAGTCCTAAAATTAAAAGTACAGTTGGTCATTAATTTAAATTTTCTTAATTATAAAAAATAATATGTACATGTTAAAACATTTCAAACAGCAAAAAAAATATTGGCCACTTCCTCCATTAAAAAAAGACAAAAAAATCTGCCTTCCTTCCCAGATGCCTAGTCCCATTCACCAGAGATATTATAAATACCACCGACAGTTTCTTTTGTGTCTTTCTACCCATTTATCTCTAGATGTGTGAATCCATGTTTATGTGAGGGGGAGAGGAGAGAGGGAAGTTGTATACGCCCACAAATAGACATAAGCTCTCTGCTCTTTTCACTTAACAGGATAACTGATAGAATATTTTTTATTGCTACATGTAAATGTATTTAATTCTCTTTAAGAGCAACTATTAAAAAGAATGAGATACATCTGGATATAGACATACCACAATTTATTTAACATTTTCTTATCACTGATGTTTTGTATTTTTTCTATTTACATCACAAATATTATCACTAGGAATATTTCCATGCATACATGTTCAAGACAGATTCCTAGAGGTGGAATTGCTAGGATACTGGATATATGCATTTCCATTTAAGGTACTTTCCCTTCAGAGTTGTTGTATCATACATAATCCAAACAATGATAGTGTCTGTGTTTCTCCACATCTGCCCCAAACCAAATATTATCTGACTTTTTAGAGAATTTGATATGTGAAAACTCAGACCATAGTCATTTAAAAAATACAAAATATCAATCTTTCCTCCCAACAGGTAAATTACCCAACTCATTTGCTTCAGAAAATAAAAAGCCCCCAAACTAGCATCCTAAGATGACATACACTTTAAATATAAATCTAGAGGCTTTTATTTTCCAGACAGATTTAGGATCTAAAAGTTCAAAACTGAGTAAGTTTTAAGCTTTAAAAAAATGATTATTATTCTTCTCAATGTTTATCTGTTTAAATGTCAAGAAAATAGAATGAGACTACTTCTAGCAACCCCAATAATGAAAATATTCTCCACAATTAAAGAAGCATTAATCATTACTAATGTAAATTAAAAGTGTTTAATATCCTGTTTCCATATTTGAACAAATCCCTCTTTCAGTTAAAATTTAGAAAAGAAAAAAAAGTTTAATATATGAGTTACTTTAATAAATGCTATTTCTCTTTCTTTTCTAGCCGAAAAGTATATAAGGAGGAGTAGCTGATGAGCTCTAAAGTTAAGCCAGTGCCTTCTCTTGCTGCCTTTTTCATTTCAGCTGCTATTTCATGCTGGGTGGTAATTAGATCTTATATCATGTGGAGAAAGAACTAAAACTGAAACGTTCCAAATCTGCCAGCAAACACCAAACATATTATGAATCAGTCCAGAGGAAATTCTGATGCCTTATAGGAATGGAAGGCTAAAGACAAATAAAAATGAAACTTTCAAAAAATTACCATACCTTAAACAAAATAATACATAGAAAATTTACATTTATTATGGCCAATGTAGTTTCTAATGGTACAGACTATGGGGGTAAGATGGGGATATAGAACAAGGTAAATATAAAGGCAATGTACATGGAAATATATTACAAAATGCATGATTTCTCTGGTCTGATATTGAGTCTAAGCAGGGGAATCTGGTACTGGGCAGATGAGTTTTCACTGTCCAAATTTCCTCCATCAGTGGGTTTTCTTTTCAGTAAGTCTCCACTGACAAACTCTTTGAAAAAAACAGCCAATGAAAATGTTACTCCTCCCAAGTTGAACTATTTTAGGGGCACACATGTGTCGACTGCTTCACAGGATAACTCATTTTTCACTTTCTGAGATGCTGTGGGAAAGAAATCATTGGACTATATTCCCTAGAAACTGCCTACTCTGTCAGTATCATGCTATGTTTAAATGGTGCCAACAGTCTGATTCAGAGAAAGAGAAATTGATCAAAAATTTCTAGGATATAACTCTGCATAATATTGATCAATTTTTTCTATGAATAGTTGAATCTTCCTTGTTTGTTTTAAAAAGTAAAGGGGAAAATCAAATGAAAATACTGGGTTGAGCAGAAAGCTTGCTAGGAGTTTTCCATAAGATGTTATGGAAAACCCATTAAAAATCATAACTTTACCTTGCTATGGTTACTTTTAAATGCTTTCTACATATGTGTTTCTAGAGTGTTCTTCCTACATATTGCTCTCAGTTGGCTAAGGGAACAATTTTTGGAACTTCACTTTATAAACTAAATAAGCTATTTTTAGCTACATTATTCATTGATGCCTTTCACATAAGTGAAGGTTAAGAAGTACACTGAAGTGAAGTGAAAGTCACTCAGTCGTGTCCAACTCTTTGCAACTCCATGCACTATAAAGTCCATGGAATTCTCCAGGCCAGAATACTGGAGTGGGTTGCCTTTCCTTCTCCAGAGGATCTTCTCAACCCAGGTCTCCCACATTGCAGGCGGATTCTATACCAGCTGAGCTACAAGGGAAGCCCAAGAATACTGGAGTGGGTAGTCTATCCCTTCTCCAGAGAATCTTCCCGACCTAGGAATCCAACTGGGGTCTCCTGCACTGCAGGCGATTCTTTACCAACTAAGCTATCAGGGAAGCCTCAAGAAGTACACTAGACTCTTACAGACTATTATGAATGAAATTGCTAGAGAAAATAATAGTGTTTTCAAAGCAAAAGCTGAAGTTAACCATCTTCCAATTACCCATACTGTTAAGAATAGGAATGGTATATATTCAGGAACCCACATCTAATCCCCTGAATTTATCCACTCAATCATTAAAGTATTTAAGTCAGGGAATCACTAAACCTAACATTGCAAAAGGAAGACAAAAAATTATTTTTCTCTTCAATATTCATCCTTTTTTTAAACTTATTCCAATTATAAGAAATAAATAAATAAAATGAACAGAGGACAAAAAAGAAGCCAAGTAACTGCCAAAAACATTTTATAAGCACAACCGAAAGTGATATGAGGTCGTTTTCTTGGAAAGGCCCCATAAACAGTCTCAAGTCCTTACAATTATTCTTAGAATGACAAGAGGGAAGAATTCACTTTCTGACAAGTGGCGAATTTCACCAGTATCTAGAGACTCACAACTTTACCCACAATTTACTTCCCCATGGATGTATGTCCCATTCCGATCTTCAGTCCAATATGGTGGCTTAGTGGCTCTGGGGCCAAACTCATTGGTTCTATTTTCGGCTACTTCATGTAACAATTATAGAAGCTCAGACAAATTATTTAATCTCACTAAACTCAGTTTCCTCATCTTTAAACTGGGATGGTCATACCAAATTCACGTTGTTTAGAATAAGATAATGTGTGTAAAGTGCTTAGCACACTACCTTTTATCAAGGGAACACATTAATCTGTGTAATTGCTAAGTTGTGTCCGACTCTTTGTGACTCCATGGACTGTAGCCTGCCAAGGTCCCTGGTTCATGGGGTTCTCCAGACAAGAATACTGGAGTGGGTTACCATTTCCTCCTCCAAGGGATCATCCTGACCCAGGGATTAAACCCACCATCTCCTACACTGACAGGCAGGTTTTTTTTATCAGTGAGCCACCAGTGAAGTCCCTAAATCTGAGAATACTCATTAAAGAAATAAATAAAAACAATTATTATTATTCCTCCTTCTCATTAAGGATCATGTTCAGCTGTTTAAAATTTTGGTGAATTTATTTTTAGACATCCTTCTGTATATGTACACTTTAAATAATGAAATAAATCACTGTTTTTCTTCAGATATCATAAACATTGTGATTATGAAACTAATTCCCTTTGAGCTTTCAGTGTGATGATGCACTAATGCATATACACCCTCTTCTAAATTTTCTATCAGGCATCTTATGCATATTAGATCTGATATTATCCTGGTTTCTATTAGTCCATGATGAAAAGCAAAAGTGAACATTTATTTAGATAAAGTGATGTTTAACCCAATATGCAATGCCGGGGCCACTAACGCCAGTGTGAACACTCTGGCTCCAGCTTTGCATATATTCATGCAAGAAAAAAATATACCCTGAAAGAAGATTGGCAAGCCCAGAGTACAGCAGAAGCTAAATTTGCCAGAACAGTTACCATTTTCATTCTTTACTTCAGAATTCAGCATCTGAGGATCAGCAAGAGGTTGAAATAACAGTTAGGGACAGAACAAATGCCACCATTTCTGATACAAGTCTCCCTGCTGGACCATCACCATCAAGAAAATCACTGGTAGGCAAAGTACTTGAGACCATCTTCTATCCTGCCTAAGGAGGCATCAGCTTGGGCCACACCACAAGCTGACTCAGAGCAGAAACAGTAGTGAGAGGTTTGAAAGAAAGTCTTTTCTTTCTTTCTTGAACCACACTCCTCTGATACTACCACCACACAGAAATGAAATTTCTATTGAGTTTATCCTTTAAGGATTTTCTTTCATTTCCAAACTGGTAAGTCATACAATAAAACTTATCTTTAACAATACATAAATCTCTAGTGTGATAAAATTCATGGCCTGACAAAGGATATATAATTCAGCTTGTTGAAGATCAGTTTAAAACCACTGCTAAGAAGTATGATAAGTATCTCAATTAACTCGTGATCATTTTAAGTGGAGACAATTTACAGCCTGTTATCAAGAGGATTACATAAGTTTTCTTCCAGTATATTGTATATATTCTGACATCTTTCTAATCCTCTTAATTCTTCTTTGAAGATAATCATCACTTGCTTGTTCTGAGAAAGAAATGAATACAGCATTGAAGTGTCAACAAGTATTAGGAAGACAGGTTTGGATGACCATACCTTATTATTTTTTATGGAACAATTTCTAGGCTGTCAACAACTGGAAAGGTATTCTATTGAGGATGCGTGTTGTCACATGTGACTTTAGCACCAGATGAAGTAAAAAAGTAATGTCCTGTAAACAAACACCTTTGGCTGTACTCTGATTTGCTACATTTTTACAACTCTCGCTGCACCTTTTCTTATGAATCTCTATTGTCAAATCCAAACTAGAAGTGAATTTTCACTTTTCATTGCAACTTTTAAGTACCATGTCAACTTGCATTATTAGAGATGCCAATGTGGACCAAGCGTAGCCACAAGCAGTCAGTAGATAAATGATTCAGAGCCTAAGAAAAAAAAAATTTGACCTTAAAACATGCCTTCTATTCTCACTCCACAGGGATTCTCCTTTAGTTCTATGCTGGAGCTAGATCTGTGAAGAAACATCACAAACTAGTCAGCTTACATGTCCCTGAAAGCAGATGGGTTTGCAGTGGTGGCTCTGATTTATTTGCCTTGATGTTTGCCAAAATTCCAAAGAAGCAGAGATGAAAGCAGAAAACATAAAGAGTGCATTCTAGTTTTAAACATGCTACTAAAACCATGAAGTAGAAACAGTAACACAAAAAGGCTGGATCACTGTCAGCCTTCATTACTTGAATATGGGCGAGGGGAGTCTCAGCATTGGCAAGGTAATATGGAAGCAAAGAAATAAATGACAACTTAACGATATTGTTAGCAAGCTGCTTCCTGGGCACTGAACAAACATGCTGCCAGATGTCTCGGAATCAAAGCCTGACAAAACGGTCAAAAATATAAGCCATATTCTGGCTTCAACTGGAAGGAAATCTCTTAGGGGAAGTAGCAACGGTGAGAACAAAGAGCAGGGGAAGTGAGGGGAGAGGAAGCACTGTCTTCACAAGACCAGTCAATATCCATAACGAATACCTTAATCTTGAAGGGACTGCAGGGAGTGCAGCGGGAATTATGTGATTAGAATAAAGCGTTTTTTTGGGACTGGAAGACTAAGAAGCACTGGAGCCTATGAGAACAGCCTGGATTTCCCTGAAATCCTAGGGAATCCAGGTCAGGTACCTCGCCATGATGAATATCTGGGGTTACTTTTAGACTCCAAATGCATCTCTGGCCATATTTGGATATGCCCTCATTCCCAGGACTGCTGATCACTCATTGTCTCAAAATAAAGGTTCAACTGGTGTACTTGACAGTCTTGGAAACTCGTATCAATGGGCAACGATAAATTCTGCAACTCTTGTTAACATGAAGCACAATAACTGAACTCTGTTAGTTCAAATTGGAAAATATGTTAGTATTTTCCAAAGTTAGATTTATTTCTAACTTTGCATTATTTTTTAAATCATTAATTATAAAATTTATCAAAACAGTCCTTTAAACTATTTTAAGATAAATAAAAATTTTAAGGGCTATATATTTACTAACCATTGTGTAAGAAAAACTTTCATTTTTCTATAAAACTTTACAGAATGCCTCTGATAACCAGCATTTGATAAATATGCCTATTTTCACCTAATCATTACATTTTATCATTGTATTTACTTTGACCTCATACATATTATTGTTTTTATAGGCTGAATATTTTAATAATTTGTAAAACATTCTATTATTCCTTCAATTGTGTTAGATGCTCCTCTTTGCTTCTCAATTGTCTTGAATTGACAGCATAAAAATTGAATATACATTAAAAATTAAGCTTTTTATTTGCTGCATAGTTCAAATCTGTTTATGTATTCAACATCTATTTTTCTGAGTACCTACTAAGAATCAGACACTACTTTAGGAGCAGAGGATATCACTGTTAGCAAGTCAATGTCCCTCCTGTATGGAGTTTGCATTCTATCAACAGAGGAAAAAGACATAAAAAAACAAGTATATAATACTATTTAGTGAAAAGTACTATAAAAAATAAAATAAGATATAATGAGGAATGGAATGGTATTTCAGGTAGAGTGGTTTTGATTCTCTGAGTAAGAATTCAAATATTTAAAGAAAAAGCTTTGTAGGAAAGGCCCTGAGGTAGAGCAGGGTGCCAATACTTTTCTGAACATTCTCCAGCATTTTGTTGACCTTTATGTTTGCAGATGTCTTCAATGAATTCTTAAACATAACTCTGACACCCTCCTGGATTAACCTGGCTACCTCAGAAATTTGTTAGGATAAATGAGATTATTATAAGATGTTTCAGTTAATATATTTGAATATGTGTTCCTAGTTACATGTGTCTATATGAAAGCTTACCATCCCAATATTTATTTAACATCATGGGTGAGACATTGTATTAGGATCTACAGGATCAAAACGGTATAACACATAGTCCATAATGTCCCTAAATTGCTACAGGAAAGACAAAATGGAAGGAAACAGATTCTAACAGCTAAGTAAATGATAGGAGTAATGTGGGCTACAGGAATTCAGTAAAGAAAGGGTTATAGAAGGAATCAAATGGTGAAAAATCGCCTTCTATAGGAGATGGAGACTAGGCTGAGCATTGTAGACAAGACAGTCTCAACAAAGCTGAATGATCTCAAGAGAACACACTGACAAGTGTGGTGTGAGTAGAGGCTGCAAAGCAGGAAAGCACTTGGCATGCCCAGGAAATATGATTCTGACTAGAGAAGGAAATTTATAAAAGAGCAAGTTGAGTGGGATCTAAACTATGGAAAGTTAATCTTGAATGAAGATGTTTTAACTTAACCTTGCAAACAACAAGGAGTTATTTCATCTGCTATGGTCTCTGTAGTCCGTTTTGTGAACTCTTGTTTCAGCTGAGCCTCATCCGCAGAAATGCTGTGTAGTGAAGATTAACCTTATCCAAAAAAAGGACTGGCTTTTGCCATTGGACTCTAGGAGGTGATCTCTAGGCCCCTGTGATATCAAGTCTAATAAGAAGTCTTTGTTTGCTCGTGGGCATGACCACTCAATAGCCTAGCAATGTGACTCATCATGGGGTTTTTGAAGCACAGAGTATTATTTCTACCTATGGAGAGACTGGAGGCTAAAGATCAGTCATATAAACATTACATGAACAAGCCCCTATAAAAACGCTGAACAAGATTCAAGTGAGCTTTACTAAATGGCAATACTCCCAGCACATGTTCACATACTGATGTCAGGAAACTACATGGTCCATGACTCCATGGGGAAAGGACAAAGGAAGCACCATGCTTGGCACTTCTCATGGAGTCTGCCCAATATCCTTCATCCCTTGGCAAGCTTTAATCTGTATCCTGTAGCTGTAACATGATGTCACCACAGAGGAGCCGGGCAGGCTGCAATCCACAGGGTTGCAAGGATTCAGACGCAACTGAGAGACTAAGTGCACACACACACATTAGTATTACAGCTTTCATGGAGTTTTGCAATTGTTTCTAGTGAATTACTGAACCTGAGAGCAATTTTGGTTAACACCTTGACACAATTAGTGTTAGAAGGAAGGGCAGTCTTGGGTGGATTATGTTCCCTCTCTTAACTTTGAAACTGGTTAAATTCTGACAAGTAGGCCATCAACAAATAAAAGTTTTCATTGTCGTATTCTCACCAATAAATCTGCTCTATTCAAAGATATGAATCATTGCCTTTCTTTTCGTCTTTGACAACATATTATTCACAATAAAATAGTCTTTCAATACCATGTCAATTCCGATGACTTTTTAAAAACTCACCTTTAATGTAGAACCTCAAATGTTAAAAATGTTGGTCTACGATTGACCATTTGGCCATCTGTTCAATGAGTTTCTCAAAAACCTCTATGTAATCAGTAAAGCCCATTAAATTAAAAATGGGTCACACAGCTATGGATATGATCCCATAACTTGTATAAAGGATCATCTGGAACTTCACAGGAGAGTGAGTGTAAGTAAACAGTAACTACATGCTAAGCTGCTTCAGTCACGTCTGATTCTTTGCAACCCCCTGGACTGTAGCCTGCCAGGCTCCTCTGTCCATGGGATTCTCCAGGCAAGAATAACAGAGTGAGTAGGCATTCCCTTCACCATGGGATATTCCCGACCTGATCAAACCTGAGTTTTTTATGTCTCCTGCATTGGCAGGTGGGTTCTTTACCACTACCAGCACCTGGGAAGCCCAAACTATAACAATGACCCTAAGTAAATGTCAATAATATGCATATTTTTAATTTTTTTTTAATTCTTATTTTTACTTTATTTTACTTTACATTACTGTAATAATATGCATATTTTAAAAATCCTTTATGATCAATAAAGTTACTCTATACTGGTGCTTGGGTTTTGAAAAAGTCCATTTTTGTATCAAATCAGGTTACATAATTGCCATTTTATTCCTTTTTGTAACAATACATGTTTTCATTAACATAAGATTTTACTCAAGTAGGACTAGAAGATGCACTGATTACAACAACAATAAAAATAAAATAGGAAGGGGTAAGAACAGAACAATTTGTTCCTAAGAGACTATAAAACTTCTAGTTCTCAATAACAAAGGTCACTTCAATAATTGAATATTCTAATTGAATATTGTAATTGAATATTCTAATTCAGTCTAGACAGTGTACAATAAGGTATTTTTTTGTTTTACATATTCTGGTTAATATAGCAACTTTCTTCTCTGATATTCTATTCATAATTCTCTATTCAAGAGGGTCAATTTTTGTTTCTCCAACAGATTTCTCTGCAAGTAATACAATCCTTTTTGCAACATGGTACATTTGAAATCTGATTAATCTTTTTTGGAATAATGCCAAATAATCAGTAGAAACTAAAGACTTATTCAGCACTGCTTCTCCCTATATGGACTCACAGATGAGCATTACTATTCTAAGACTTGGAAGGTCTAGGTAAATATATTCCAGCTCCTTGACACAGTATATTCCTTTTTTAGTTTCTTTGCTGATTCCTCCTCTGCCTACTCCTTATCTGATGGCATTACATCCTTAGCATTGTTCTGTGCTGACTCTCCATGCTCTCCCTGGGAAACCGCATCCATCTCTGTAACTTCAACTACCATCTGTCTTCTCTCTCCTGGATCTTTACTAAAGTAGAGGCCAAATCTTACTGGTTATCAGAATCATCTGATAATTTATTTCTGAAGCTAATAGCCAGATTTCACCTAGATATAATCTACCACTATCTCTAAGCATTTCCAGGCAATCTGTATTTTTAACAAAGATCCATCCGTCCTTCAGCTAAAGTCCACTAATTGTTCTTTGGGAACTACTGGTCTAAAAGACCTACCAATCCACATCCAAAACAAGCTAAAAATTCAATTCAGAATTTCCTATATTCTGATTCTCAGTGGAATGAATTTCCATGCCTGAGCTCTCATGGAAAGAGTTATTCTAGAAGTCTCCCCTCTTTTTCTCCCTAAATCAATTTGTCCTCCGGTCATCCACTCTGCTTTTCTAATTAACTGGTACCCATGTCTGAATATCCCCATTTGAGTGCCACCTCCAGGTAGACAATCAGGTCCTACTTGTCTCTGTTTCCCTGGTGGCCTGAGACTTTAGTAGGTGCTTCATAAACGGGTGCTGAATGAAGCAGAATGAGGGAAGCAGGCATGGGAAGCATACATATATATATATGCTTTATGATGAAGAGACTCAAGTTATATAATTTTAAATCTGAGTTTTCAATTCTCTTCTAACCTCATTTAGTCAAGAGCAGTGACAAAAGGAAATAATTTGCACCAAAACCAAAGATAAGGAGTCACAGACTTCCAAACCAAAATTTCACAGCAAAATGCATACCAAAATGTTCTTGCTCCTATCAAAGGAGACATATGAAAATAATTACAGATATTATATAAACTACAAAAAATCAAAATGGATCTATCTTAAAATAGAAGTTAGAAATTCTATCACTATTGCAATTGCCAAAAATCATCATTATGAAAAGCTATCTGGAGTTTTCTCACTGAGTTTTACCTCATTTTATATGAAAATTCATAAAAGATTAAAGACACATTCAAGTGCTGCATTTTTAAAAATATTAGTCTTTTTACTTTAAAAGTGAGAGGAAATGAATTACATAATTAATGTGTTCAAAACCCTGTTAGAAGCAAATCACGTTAAGTATGATGTTTTAGAAATCTGAAGTATCCTTTAGAGTTTACATGTTAATTCTTTCTCAATAAAATAGCTTGAAGTATTAGACTGCGATCAATATTAGACAATAATCAGGAAATTGTTTCCTATTCATTGTAACTCTGGATTATAGTATTTAATAGGTCCAGTTTCTTTATTAGTCTTAATTCAATCAAAGGAAGACACAGATCCTCTCTTCTTGGATTTTAGGATCCTTTAGAAAGACAAACAACTTCTATCTCATAAGAATATGATACTCACAAAATAAGAATTTTTTCTATCTTTTGAGCAGCTAGTTATTTAAGTTCTGTAACACTAGCATGAAAACGTAGAGAAACAGTGAGAAAGAAAGAGTGCATTGGTTGTCATCTTCTGAAACACCACCATCTCCTCTGCTTTAATCAACATAGGTTTGTTTCTGATTTAAAAGCTATACTGCCCACATATTTTTATGTAATTTGGTCCTAATAGACCCAAGTTGCTAAGACAGGATTTTTAAAGTCTGAATTTCTGAGAAAGATAAATATTGTATACCAATGCATATATATGGAATCTAGAAAGATGGTACTGATGAAATTTTCTGCAGGGCAGCAATCAAGACACATATATAGAGAACAGACTTATGGACTCAGGAGGTGGGGGAGGAAGGAGAGGGTGAGATGGATGGAGAGAGTAACATGGAAACTTATATTATTATATGTAAAATAGATAGCAAGGGGGAATTTGCTGTATGACTCAGGGAACTCAAGGTGGGGCTCTGTGACAATCTAGAGGGCTAATGGGAAGGCAGATGGGAGGTATGTTTAAGAGGGAGGGGACATACATTACATATGGCTGATTCATGTTGATGTTTGGCAGAAACCAACAAAATTCTGTAACGCAATTATCCTTCAACTGAAAAATAAATGAACTAAAAAAATAAAGTCAGAATTTCTAATGAAGGGAAAGAAAGTGCAACTTCTATAAATTAAGAAATTGTAAAAGTAACTCCATTTATTTCTCATTTATTAAATGGACATTTGTGGAAGTTACTTCGACTTGACTCAGTGCTATGGCAGCTGAAAGGTTGCATCCCAGGTGTTTGTCCAGTGCTGCTTTTTTATTTAGGTTTAGTTCTGGCACAGACGTAAACAATCTGCCTGTCAATGCAGGAGACTCAGAGACCCAGGTTTGATCCCTGGGTCCGGAAAATCCCCTGGAGGAGGAAACTCACTCCAGCTAAACAACCACAGCAACTCACTCCAGTCTTGCCTAGAAAATCTCATGGACAAAGAAGCCTGGTGGGCTACAGTCCATGGGGTTGCAAACAGGCGGACATGACTGAGCAACTGAGAAGAACAACAAAACTACAAATAAGAGATCTTTCATTTTCCAGAGCTTTAAGTGTTTGTAAGTTATATACACATAATGGTTCCAATCTTGCAGGGTACTTAGGTACAATTTGTAACTAGTTCACAATATGAAAATAATATTATTCCTCAGAGAAACCAAGCATCATTTAGGTCAGGCAGAACATATTTTTTTTTCTGGCACCATGACCATAGTTCAGGATATTATCGCTTTAAGTGTAGGCCCTTTCCATGGCCTCTATATCATCCACAGATTTTCTCTCTTTCAATCAGGCTGTGCAATACCTGGGTTAAATTGCCTAAAGCATTGCATTGTTGTTTTGTTGTCATTGTTTTTCCATAGTATCACAAATGTTTTACTATTTATTTTTTGGTAATACATAGCTTTTTTTTAAAATTGAAGTTCAGTTGATTTGCAATATTGTATTAGTTTCAGACATAGAATAAAATGACTCATATTGGATGTAGTCCCCTGTGCCATATAGTAGGTCTTTATTGCTTACCCATTTTATATACTATAGTGATAAAGCACTGTTTTACTCCTAGGTAGCATTCAAACCCCAGAGAAGGCAATGGCACCCCACTCCAGTACTCTTGCCTGGAAAATCCCATGGACGGAGGAGCCTGGTGGGCTGCAGTCCATGGAGTCGCTAAGAGTCGGACACAACTGAGCGGCTTCACTTTCATTTTTCACTTTCCTGCATTGGAGAAGGAAATGGCAACCCACTCCAGTATTCTTGCCTGGAGAATCCCAGGGACGGGGGAGCCTGGTGGGCTGCCATCTACAGGGTCACACAGAGTTGGGCACAACTGAAGTGACTTAGCAGCAACAGCAGCAACATTCAAATCCATCTACAGTATGGTCCCAACTGCTATCCTCTAATAGAAACAAATCCTTATTCTATTCCATCTGAATCACATCTCATGTCCCCAAGTTTCACTGTTCTTTCAAGTTTTAATCCCTTTGTGCATTTTCCTCTCTCTTGGATGACCCTACTTCCCACATTTTCCCCTTCTGAAATCCTGTCCATTTATAAAGGATCATATCAGACTTCTTCCCTGGTACGTTCCTGATGATCCAAAATTAAAATATTACCCTCTTCCTTTATGCTCTGGTAATATCAACTTCTATAGACTTAACTAAAACTTACTATATACTGCCTTGGGGTAAGACAGCTTGGTCACTAAAGATGGTGCCTTATAGTAACCCATACAGTACCCTATGCAGTAGGGGCTAAACAAAAATACCTATGTAATAAATGATTCAATGACAAAAGAAAATGGTCAACCAAAGCAGAAGGGCAGAGAATAAAGAAAGGGCTTGTATTTCTACTTAAGTAAAGGGTGGGTCATGTCCCACACTGAGCCACAAATGAAAACTAGATTGGGGTAAATTTTCTGTGCCTGGTCACTCGTATCTGCTCTGTGAAATGCTTTGAGCTCCTTGGGAACAAGAATGATAAAAAGCTACCATAAGGAAGGATGTTATCTATCATCACCAAATCCATGGCTAACATTTTTAACAACAAGAAATAGATAGTCTCATTCAAAACCCTGCTTTGTCAGGGGCTACTTGGAAGTAACTCTGGAGTAAGTCATCACATTTTAGTTCATAATGCTAACTTCCTGATATACAGAAGAGAATCAAAGAAGTCTATACACAGATTTATCATGATCATCAGAAAGCACACATTTTACTTAAATCTATCTTCAGCCTAGCAGAGGCTGAAATGCTTTATGAAGACAGTGTTTGCTGCAATTGCCTAAGGAGCCACTGAGCTGGCATTTCATGCTATGGCTAGGTAACGTGGTAATGTGTTCAAGATCACAATGGTAAATAACACAGCCCTGAAACATGATGGGATAGCAGGACCAAGACACTGTCACAAACATAGCAAATCTAAGAGCCACAGAGAAGGAAAGGATTTTGATTCTTTAAACAACAAAGATATAGCACTCTGACCCCGGATATCAGTTAGGAGGACACCTCTGCATTTGCCACTGGAGGAATATCTACAACTTCTAAATGTAAGGAAAGAGATGGAAATGGGATGAGGTAAATGAGACAAAAAACGCGGTCTGGCTTTAACCTTGAAAGCAGATATCACAATACCACTATGGATTACCCCCAGAGAGATCAAGGCCATGTGGGCAAAGGGGAGGAGCAGCAGAGAATGACACTGAAGGGAAGGAGGGCTCAACAATACTTTATAAGCAGAACTCCTGACTTGTTAGCTTTTTTACTGTATTTTACTTAATGATTAAATAGGGTGACTAGTATAAAAATCAGTGTCATATAAAAAAATACATTTAATCCAATGTGCTCAACTATAATGTAAGCTTTAGTTGTTTTAAAATTTCATAATTCCAGAAGGGTTAGAAACTACTGTGTTCTGCCCCAGCTTTTGGGTTCCCACATACAATACAGGATGCCCAGTTCAACTGCTTGTGATTTCATATTGCATACGACTGACTTGTTACTTGAAAACATTATTTTTATATCTGAAATTAAAATTTAACTGGGCATCCTATATTTATATTTTTGCTAAATCTGGCAGTCTTATCCAGATGACTATTATCGCAGTACTGGGCAGATTAGTTTCTGAGTACTGCTCTCATATTATTCTGTTCAAGTTGCTTTTAAATACTTGCTCGAGTGAAAGTCGCTCAGTTGTGTCCAACTCTTTGTGACCCCATGGACTGTGTCTATCGAATTCTCCAGGCCAGAATACTGAAGTGGGTAGCCTTTCCCTTCTCCAGGGGCTCTTCCTAACCCAGGGATCAAACCCAGGTCTCCCACATTGCAGGTGGGTTCTTTATCAGCTGAGCCACAAGGGAAGCCCAAGAATACCAGAGCAGGTAGCCTATCCCTTCTCCAGTGGATCTTCCCGACCCAGGAAGGTACCATATTTGATAGAAACCAGTCACATTTGACTTCTCAAAAAAGCTGTATTAAATGTACTTTGAAACTGAGAAAATATTAGGTAAAAGTCACAGATATTGATATGAATAGAATTAGAAAGATCTGTTCAAAACTATAAAAGACTGAGAAGAAAACGAAGACATCTAGATAACAATGGACAGACACCATTATTGGTGTGAATACCAAGCCTGTGAGGCACAGAAAAACTGAATTGATGGCCTGGAAAACAAGATCAAATTAAGATAGAGCCGACTGACCTGAGGTCCCTGCAGACATGAAGGCAGGGAACAGATAAAGATTCTTCTCAGTGAGTAGAAGACAAGGACGCTCAGAACGTTTACTTAGTCAACACTGTCTCTCCTCTGTTCAAATGCCAAACAAAACTTGATCAATTAACATCCGATAAACTTTTCTGGCCTAAGAAAAAAATGGCTTCAAAATTAGCAGAATGACATAAGCCTGCACCTGAGTTTTCAGTACTCTACTCTGCCTTATCAAACAACAAAACATTGCCCCTGATATTTACATACCAAATATTGATATGAAGAAGTATCAGAACAACTTGAAAGGCTTGGTGGGTATGGTGGCCTGGGGACAAGCAACCTTTACAGAGAATTCCAGCTCAGGAAAAATGAAAATTTATGGGTTGCATATTTTAAATGATTTTTTAATTAAAATCTTAAGTAAATAAATGTTAGCATCCATTTCTTAAATATTCTTTTTTCAGATACGATAGACAATTTTTTTAATTTTATTTTTAATTGGTACAAAATTGCTTTACAGTTTTGCATTGTTTCTGCCATACAACAATGTGAATCAGTCATAATTTTATCTCCCATCCCTCTCTTCCCTCCCCATACTCCACCCCTCAAAGTCATCACAGAGCACCAGACTGGGCTCCCTGTGTTATTCAGCAACTTCCCACTATTTGCGTGTATATTTATGTCAATGCTACTTTCTCAATTTGTTCTATCCTCACCTTCCACTTCTGTGTCCACAAGTCTATTTTCTACTAGTTTCTTCAATACCTTCTTTCTAGATTCCATACATATGTGTTAATATATGATACTGTTTTTTTGCTTTCTGACTTACTTCATTCTGTGTAAGAGGCTCTGGGTTCATTTGCTTCACTACAATGCCCCTATGGGCACCTTATCTTTGACAAAGGAGGCAAGAAAATACAATGGAGAAAAGACAGTGTCTTCAATAAGTGATGCTGAAAAAACTGGATGGCTACATGTAAAAGAATGAAATTAGAACACTTCCTAACACCATACACAAAGAAATTCAAAAGGATTAAGGACTTTAACGTCAGAAACTATCAAGCTCTTAAAGGAAAACATAAGCAATACACTCTTTGACATAATTCACAGCAAGATTCTCTGACCCACCTCCCAGAGTAATGGAAATAAAAACAAAAATAAATGGGATCTAATACAACTTAAAAGTGTTTACACAGCAAAGGAAACTGTAAACAAGATGAAAACACAACCCCTCAAAATGGGTGAAAATAACTGCAAACCAAGTAACTGCCCAAGAATTAATTTCCAAAATATATAAGCAGCTCATATAGCTCAGTATCAGAAAAACAGATGATCCAATCCAAAAAATGGACAGAAGACCAAAACAGAGATTTCTCCAAAGAAGACATACAGATGGCCAATAAACACATGAAAAGATGCTCAACATTGCTTATTATTAGAGAAATGTAAATCAAAACTATAAAGAAGATTCACCCCACACTAGTCAGCATAGCCATCATTAAAAAAAAAATCTATGAACAATAAATGCTGGAGAGGATACAGAGAAAAAGGAATCCACCTGCATGGTTGGTGGGAATGTAAACTGATGCAAACTGTAGGGAAGATTATGGAGAGTCCTTAAAAAACAAGGCATAAATCTACCATGTTAGTCACTCAGTTGTGTCTGATTCTTTGTGACCCCATGAACTATAGCCTGCCAAGCTCCCCTGTCCATGGAATTCTCCAGGCAAGAATACTGGAGCGGGTTGCCATTCCCTTCTCCAGGGGATCTTCTCGACCCAGGGATCAAACCTGGGTCTCCTACACTGCATTCAGATTCCTTATCATATATCCCATTACTGAGCATATACCCTGAGAAAAATCACAACTCTAAAAGACACATGTGCCTCAAATTACAGCACTATTTACAACAGTCAGAACATGGAAGCAATCTAGATGTCCACTGACAGATGAATGGATAAAGAAGTTGTTGTACATTTATACAATGGAACATTACTAAGCCACAAAAAGAAACAAATATGAGTCAGAGGTAGATGAACCTAGAGCCTGTAATACATAGTGAGTGAGTGAGTGAGTGAAGTCGCTCAGTCGTATCCAACTCTTTGCGAGCCCATGGACTGCAGCCTAGAAGGTCCTCCATCCATGGAATTTTCCAGGCAGGAGTACTGGAGTGGGAAGTAAGTCAGAAAAAGAAAAATAAGCATCATATATATGGATATATACGAGAACACACTTGTGGACACAGCAGGGGAAGACATTGTTAATCAGTTGCTAAGTCACACCCAACTCTTTGTGACCCTACAGGCTGCGGCACGCCAGGCTTCCCTGTCCTTCACTATCTCCCAGAGTTTGCTCAAACTCATTCCATTGTGTTAATGATGCCATACAATCATCCCACCCTCTGTCAGTCCCTTCTCTTCCTACCTTTAAACTTTCCCAGCACCAGAGTCTTTCCCAGTGAGTCAGCTCTTTGCATGAGATGGCCAAAGTATTGGAGCGTTAGCATCAGTCCTTCCAATGGGAAGGTGAGAGTAGGACAAACTGAGAAAGTAGCATTGACATAAATACACTATTATGTGCAAAATAGTGGGAATTTGCTAAGTAACACAGGGAGCCCAGTCTGGCCCTCTGTGATAACCTCAAGAGATGGGATGGGGGGAGCAGAGAGAGACTCAGGAGGGAAGGGATACATATTAATAAAATCATGACTGATTCATGTTGTTGCACAGCAGAAACCAATACAAAACTGAGAGCAATTTTCCACCTTAAAAAATAATTAAATTTTTAAAAAATTAGGTTTTAAAGCCAAGTGAAAAGCATATAATCTTGGACCAGTTCCTTAATGTCTCTAACCTTTGTTTTCTTCATCCTCACTACTTCTCCAACAAAACAATTATACTAATTTTAAATTGCAGAATTTTTTTTAAGATTAGATATTATACATGCCAATCAGAATACTTGGCACATAATAGGCATTCAACTCATGGTTGATATCATTAAGTTTGAAATTCTTTTGCTTTTTTCCTATAGCATGAGGGCAGTAATTTTAGTACCTGGAAGCTGGTAACTGCTGAAGCCTTCAGATGCTACCAGGCAACCAGATCATACCCAAAACTTCTAAGATAGAGTTACGGTGAAAAGACTGGGAGTTTGTAAAAATTCTTGGCAACTCCTGGCATTTCTCTGTAAGCCATGGGAACTTCAAATCTCTATCTCTGAATCATGATAATGATTTGATGTTCAGTGTGGAGGAGCGAGCATGCTCATTCATGTACGATTCTTTGGGAACCCATGGACTATATCTCGTCAGGCTCCTCTGTTCATGGAATTTTCCAGACAAGAATAGTTCCTACTCAAGGGAATCTTCCTGATGCAGGCAGGGATTGAACCCACGTCTCTTGTGTCTCCTGCATGGGCAGGCAGATTCTTTACCACTGCTTCAACAGTTCTGAAAACTTCTGCTTCTGACAGACAAACATAGATCTATATATGGGGATGGTCAAAAATGTTTGACTACCACTGCCTTAGAACACACTGGGATTTCAAGGAGCCCTGATACTGTTTAATATTTATGAGACACAAATAAGCAGGAAAGAAGAAAGCATTTAACTCCTTTGAAAAGGAATTTTTAGGGCAATCATGAGACAGAGTTGCCAAATATGGGCTCTAAAACATGGATACTGGGATAAAGATATAAAAATCCTAGCTTCAATCCATATGGCTGTATTAAGATCAACTACCTTCAAACAGCTACAGAACAAAACACAGCTGGTAAGCCAGATGATATACACTCTTCACTGAGCAAGACAAGTTCATTTTTTCTTAAAAAAAAAAAAAAAAAAAACACTTGTGCGTTTTCTTTTTATTTTCCTACTACACTGAACAGGCACATCGGGTTCCCTGACTAGGGACAGAACCTGTGCCCCTTGCAGTAGAAGGGCAGAGACTTAACCACTGGACCATCACAGAAGTCCCCTCATTTTTTCTGAATGGCTATTTCCTTTTAAAAGCATTTGGGAACCTATACGCAAGACAACAAAAGAGACACAGCTGTAAAGAACAGTCTTTTGGACTCTGTGGGAGAAAGCAAGGGGGGGTGACTTGAAGAGAACAGCACTGAAACATGTATATTATCATATGTGAAACAGATCGCCAGTCCAGGTTCGATGCATGAGACAGGGTGCTCAGGGCTGGAGCACTGGGATGACCCTGAGGGATGGGATGGGGAGGGAGGTGGGAGGGGAGTTCAGAATGGGGAACACATGTACACCCATGGCTGATTCATGTCAATGTATGGCAAAAACCACTCCAACACTGTAAAGTAATTAGCCTCCAATTAAAATAAATAATAAAAAAGCATTTGGGAAATATATAACTTAATGCACTAGTGAAAGGACTTTATAAATAGAATCTGATATAAGTTCTTTTGGTGTAAGGAATTAGAGATTTACATAATTTGAGACTTCAAAATATCAGCTATCCTGATAGCTCAGGATAAAGACTCTGCCTGGTAAAGAATCTACCTCCAATGCAGGAGACTTCGGTTCGATTCCTGGGGCGAGAAGATCTACTGGAGAAGGGATAGGCTACCCATTCCAGTATTCTTGGGCTTCTCTTGTGGCCCAGCTGATAAGGAATCCACCTGCAATGCAGGAGACCTGGGTTGGGAAGACCCTGGAGAAGGGAAAGGCTACCCACTCCAGTATTCTGGCCTGGGGACTTCCATGGACACAGTCCATGGGGTCGCAAAGAGCTGGACACAACTGATCGGCTTCCATTTTCTTCACTTTCAATGTGTATAACACAGATGCTGTAGTTTGCAATGCTATTTTTGGTTATGAAAAGAAAGACCAACAATGGATTAAAAAGACACACAGAATTTTTAAACAATGACACACCATGGGTTAGAAATGCTTAATGGAAAAAGTTCTAGCATTAAGACAGAAAAGACTTAAGGAAAGTAAGTCTCTCTGTAACAAACTGAACTCTATCTTATCTTTAAAGACACCCTCCTTCAAACATCTTATGGATTCTGCCCTCAACACTCCACTGAAACTGTTTAGAGGTTGCAATGACCTTTAAATTGTCAAGCACAAAGGCTAACTGTCAGTGTTCACACTGTGTGAAGTAGACAGCATTTGAGAAAGCTAAATGTTCCTTTCTTTTGTGTGTGTACGATGAGAACCGTTAAGATCTACTCTCTCAGTGATCCTTAAATGTACAATTTACTATTATTAACTATAGTCACCATGCTGCATGTTACACCTCCAGGACTTATTTATTTTAAAATCCATTTCTTTTTTCTTGAACCTCCTCCCCGATAGGCTCCTGAATACCACTGATCTGATAGTTCTCTCCTCTCTTTATAGTTTCTCAGCCTCTTTTGCCAGTAAAACTTCATATAACTTACATAAACTTCATATTTTCAACATTTTTCCTTTTTAATCAACACTATCCTTTTGATTTTGTATTTATATTTAAGGCCTCACCTCTAAGCCATATCATGAATGATTCTCAAATTATGTCTCCAGGCTTCAGACCTACGTATTAAACTGCCTACTGAGCATCTCCACCTGGTTTCCCTACAGGTACCTCAAACTCAGTGTGTGAAAAAACAAAGTCAGCATCTTTTCCCGAAAGTATCTCAATACCTCTGCTGCTGTTTTTCAGTTGCTCAGTGGTGTCCGACTCTCTGTGAACTAATGGACTGCAGCATGCCAGGCTTCCCTGCCCATCACCAACTCTCGGAGCTTGTTCAAACTCATGTCCACTGAGTCGGTGATGCCATCCAACCATCTCATCCTCTGTTGTCCCCTTCTCCTGCCTTCAATCTTTCCCAGCATCAGGGTCTTTTCTAATGATTTGGCTCTTCATATCAGGTGACCAAAGTATTGGAGCTTCAGCTTTACCATCAGTCCTTCCAATGAATATTCAGGATTGATTTCCTTTAGAACTGACTGGTTGGATCTCCTTGCTGTCCAAGGGACTCTCAAGAGTCTTCTCCAACACCACAGTTCAAAACCATCAATTTTTCAATGCTCAGCCTTCTTTATGGTCCAACTCTCACATCCATACATGACTACTGGAAAAATCATAGCTTTGACTAGTCAGATCTTTGTTGGCAAAGTAATGTCTCTACTTTTTAATATGCCGTTGAGGTTGGTCATAGCTTTTCTTCGAAGGAGCAAGTGTTTTTTAATTTCATGGCTATAGTCACCATCTGCAGTGATTTTGGAGCCCAACAAAGTCAAGTCTGTCACTGTTTCCATTGTTTCCCCATCTATCTGCCATGAAGTGATGGGACCATTATTCAGCATCTTTGCCTCTCTCGTATTCCCTCCCACTTGTGATGAATGGTACCACTATATTTAGTGCCTCAAAGTAAAACTCCAAGAGTCCTCACAGATGTGTCCTCCCATATGACTTTCTGTCAAAACCAATCACAAAGCCCTATCTTTTCTTTCTGATAACTGACCCTCAAATCGATCATCATCATGTATTTCATTACTATTGCTCCTTATTTCTGTATCTCTCAGTAACTGAGCTTCCTCTTTCTAGGATATTATAACCTTCTTTCCCCTTGAAAATAATCTTTTTGAACACAATTGACTTACCAAAACAAAAAAATCACCAGTTAAAACACACAATTCAATGGTGTTTAGTATATGCAATGGTGTTTAGCATATGTGATCGCCACCATAATCTAAGTTTAGAAATCTTCATATGCCTTAAATAAACCTCATGCCATTTAGTCATCACATTGTATTAGCCTCATCCCTCTTAGCACAAGACAACCTCTGCTTTATGTTTCTATATATTTGCCTGTTCTGAACATTTCATATTAACAGAATAATACAATATGTGGTCTTTTTGCGACTGGTTTCTTTCACTTAGCATAGTATCTTCAAAGATCAACCCTGAACCATGTACCAATACTTCATTCCATTTTATTCCTAAATAATATTCCACTGTATGGATATACTACATTTTATTTATCCATCCCTTACTTTATAGACATGTGGGAGGTTTCTACTTTTTGGCTATCATAAGTAATACTGCTATGAACATTTGAGTACAAGTTTTTGTGTGAACATTGTCTCAGTTCTCTTGAATAGACACCTAGAAGTGAAATGGCTAGGTCATATGACAATTCTCTACCTAACCTTTTGAGAACTGCCAGTCAGTTCCACAAAGCAGCTGCACCATTTTAAAATTCCTACCAGCAGTGTATTTCTCCAAACTTAACTTTTGATTATAGCCATCCTAGTGGGTATGAAGCAGTACCTCACTGTGTCTTTGACTTGCATTTCTCTCATAGTAAATGATCTGGGGTATCTTTTCACATGCTAGTTGGCCATTTCTGTGTCTTCTTGGAGAAATAACTGATTCAGATCTTTTAGCCATTTCTCACTTGGGATGTCATTTTATGGTTGAGTTGAAAGTGTTCTTTATAGATTCTGGATACTAGATCCTTACCAGATACATGATTTGCAAATGTTTTCCTCCATTATGGGTTGTCTTTTCACCTTCTTGGTAATGTCCTTTGATGTATAAATGTTCTGGGTGGTTTGTTTGTTTTTTGATAGCTAAGGAGTAGATTTACTTAGAGAGAAACACACTCCACAGACAGAACGTGGACCATCTCAGTAGAAGAGAGCATCATCAAAATATGGCGTGGTTAGTTTTTACAGGCTGGGTAATTTCATAGGCTAGTGAATGGGAGTTTTATTTCAAGTATTTCCAGGGAAGGGGTGAGGATTCCAGGGACTGGGTTACCACCCACTTTTTGATCTTTGATTGTCACAGTTGGAACTATCATGGTGCTGGTGGGTGTGTCATAAAAGTTTTAAAATTTGATAAAGTCAAATGTATCATTTTTTCTTCTGTTACTTGTGCTTTTAGCTTTGTATCTAAAAAACCCTTGTCAAATCAAATGTCATAAAGATCTACCCCTGTGTTTTCTCCTAAGTGTTTTATAGTTTTAGCTTTTACTTTAAGATCTTTCATCTATTTTGAGGTAATTTTTAAATATGATATGAGATGAGGTTTTATTATAATCTTTTAACCTCTCTACCAATCTTTGGTCTTGTGCTAAAATGATTTTTCTTAAAAGAAAACAAACAATTTTTCCTGTTGCCATCAAAGTATAATTAAAATCTCTACATGGCCTTTTCATATTTTTGCAGTGATATTTAACTTTGTGAGAATAGAGTAACTGATTAAAACTACCCCCAAGATATGTGCATGTGTACACTAACAAATAAAAACACACACGTACACACTCTTGTGTGTAATTTCAGAGTATCAGCAAAACACTAAAATCCATCAAAGACTGCCAGCCCAAAGAATAAAGCCTAAACCCCTTTGCACTCCATGCCCGCATCATCTATCCTGACCTACCATTCTAGCCTCCTTGTCTTCCAGTCTGCAAACTATCTCTCACAGGTTAGCATTAAAAGTTCTCTGAGTCAATCCAATATGTCATACTACATTATCAACACATTTCTTTGCCCATGCATGCTATTCTTTTCACCCAAAACGTACTTCTCATCTCACAACACTGTTTTAAACATTAAGTATGATAACTATGCAAATGTACTAAAAGTTAGAAGGCATAATGTTTGCTAAATTTGAAAACAAAAGACGTAGCATGTTGGGAAATGACTCCATATTTTATTTCCAGAAATATGAGTGACTTAAACAACGGTGTTATACCTGTATTTATTTCAATAGTTAATATTGGAAATCCAAATATGTATATGTATGGAAATCATATAGAACAAGACAATTTCCAGGTAACAATAATAAGTCTAAGGGAAGGTAAACTGACCACAAAACCAACTCACTGTATACGTTCCTCTTACAAATTTTTAAGGAAGATTATACTGGTTGATGTATTCATGTGAAAAAAGTTGCAGCATAACGCAGAAGAATGAATGTCAGAAAATACGATGTTTTGTCTCCAGAAAAAGAAATTCAGTTAAAAAGTTACTAAATTTTCACCTATATATGTTTATTCCACTATCAGTGATGCTTTCCAGACATCACTTTAAAATGCATCAATTTACTTAAATTTTGTTAAAATTAAAGTTATCGCTTTTGTGTACATATCCTAGGGAAACAAAGTCATTATCTTGAGGAGATCCCTGCAACCTCATGTTTACTGCAGCATGATTTACAACAGCCAAGACAAGGAAAAAACTAGGTGATCATCACTGAATGAACAGATAAAGAAAATGTGACACACGTGTGTCTGTGCCTATACATACAATGGAATATTTTTCAGCCATAAAAAGGAGGAAATTCTGCCATTTGCAAAAAAAACATAGATGGACATTTATAGAATTATGCTAAGTGAAATAAGTCAGATAAAGACAAATATTGTATGATTTCACATTTATGTAGAAACTTAAAAAAAAAAAAAACCCTTATAGAAACAGATAATAATACATCTATGGTTCCTAAAGTTGGTGGGATGGGTAAAGGTGAGTGCCAGGAGCCAGTGTGAGGAATCCCACCCATGGCAAAGGTCATGAGGAAAGGGACCTCAAATACACAAAGAAGGGATCAGGCCTCAGGGGTCCCCCTGGACTTTCTCGAGCATTTACCCCAATCCAGAGTCTGCCTGCCTTACTGCATTATGCTTTCCACCTACTCTCCTGACATTACAGGGGGAATGTCCCCCGCCCCACCTTTCTCTGAAAAGAGTTAACTTAGAGCTCCAGTTAATAAATCTCCTAGGCGTAATAAGAGTGTTTCAGTCCAAAGACTTCCCTGATGGCTCTCTGAGCCTGCCTGACAAGTTTGTCCGGCCTCTTACAACCACACAAAATTGTTCACAACCTCCCAACCACGAGAGGCACGAGATGTTTTGAACTTTCCAAATACAGAGCCTTTTGAGAAGTTAGAAATTATCAGTATAATATTAGTGGGTTAGTTAGAAGTTGCTGGTGAAGGGTTTTTTTTTATTATCAAACCAATATTTACTGCTAAGTTGCCACATCCCTTGTCCGTTATATATACTAATTGTTATTAGGAATAGTAAGCAATAACCTTTGATATCAATCACATTAAACCCTAGGCTAGTAAATTCTTTTCTTGATTATAGCCCACTGCACCTTTGCCCTGTAAGAATGCAACTTTATCTGGTGCCCTCGGAGAGTGGTGCCTGACTTAAGAAAAATCACCTTTGGAGAAAACAAGTTTTCTGGTTGACTAATCATCATCAGAAAGGGTCATAAAATGTTAGCAGGCCTCTCGGCCAGAAGATGATGTAAATTACCTGAAAACTTTGTATATCAGAAGGAATACAAAAGAAAAGCATGGTCTTAATAAGGGTCAGGACTGCTGACCCTGTGTGACTTCATATTATCCATTGACCTCTATGAACAACTTAAAGTATAAAAGCTTTCCTAAAAGATAAAGAGTTGGACCAATTCCTGGAAAGACTGGTTTCCCCCGTATCATCTTTTCTCGTTCTCTCCTTTTCAGGCTGAATTCCCGTCTGGAGCACAGAGGCTCTCCATGTCTACTTATTTGCCTTGGCTTCTAAGACCCACACGAAAGGGAGCCCAAGGTGGGGTACCCTCCGCTATTCAAGCAGGCGCCGGTGGCCTACGTGGACAGTGCAAGCCCCTTGTCTTGGGGCTTTATTGGTCTCCTGTGTAAACCAAGGAATACAGCCTCGTTTCTCCTCTATTTTTTCTCCTCTCTCTCACTACAGTATTCTTCCCTAATCGCTCTTTATATCTTTGAATAAATAATCTTATCAGATTGCCAATGCCATCCCCACTTCGAATTCCCTGGATCCACCGGGGCTGGACCCTGGCAGGTAAGGAAAAGTACATATTTCCAATATTAAGATTAATAAGTTCTGGGGATGTAATATACTACATGATTGCCATGGTTAAATACTGTACAATGTACTTGAAAGCTGGTATGAGAATAAATAGCTCTTGAAAACATCACAAGAAAAAAAATGTATAATTACACAAGGTAATGGATGTTACACTATCATGGCAATTATCTCATGATAAATCATTTCATGGCATACTTCAAATCATTACATTGTCCACCTTAAGCTAATGTTATACACCAACTGCAGTTCAATAAAACTGTAGTGGGAGAACCTAACATCTTGGCAGGGGAAGAAGTGTTATGTCAGCTGAGAATCAACCCTTAAGAATCAGGACAATAGGACAATTAGTTCTAAAAGCTGAAGATCTTTGAGAGGAAAAGTTCAGGAAGACAGATGTAAAATAATTAAAGAGTAACAGTAAATTCAAGGATAAATAGTTATCAAAGTAAAGTATGCAAGTATTGCCATTATTACGTGGGAATAGCACATGAAATCTGTGGAACTAAGACTAAGGGAAGGCATAAGAATAAAGAAATAACTATAGGGAGCTGAGAGGGCTTTTCTTAAAATTTATGAAGTGAAAGTGTTAGTTGATCAGTAGTGCCCACCCCTTTGTGACCCCATGGACTACAGCCCACCAGACTCCTCTGTCATGGAATTCTCCAGGTAAGAATACTAGAGTGATTAGCCATTCCTTGCTCCAAGGGATCTTCTTGACACAGGGACCAAACCTGGGTCTACTTGCATTACAGGCAGATTCTTTCCCATCTGAGCCACCAGAGAAGCCCCTAAAATTTGTAAATTTCTATATTTATAGTCTTAAGGTTTACTAAAATCTCTAATGAAAAAAGTTACAAAACACTGGTATTAACATTTTTAACTCTTTCTAAAGAAATCTAACAAATAAATTAACAGATTGTGATGTTACATTTCACTCAGTTTACTATTTTGGGGCTTCCTAGGTAGCTCAGCTGGTAAAGAATCCACCTGCAATGTAGGAGATCCCAGTTTGATTCCTGGGGTCAAGAATGTGGATGTATTAATATGTATGTAATATGTATTAATCAAGCAGAAGGACAGAAAGAAATAAAATGTTGGTAATTACACATAAAGGCATAGCTAAAGGCCAACTCTTCATCAAGGTTCAAGCAAAATCACAAATAAAGAGACTTTGCTAAATAAAATGCAAGCTCTATTTCATAAACTTCTTATTAAAGCACTCTTTTTTGGAAATGACAAGTACAGTAAACTCATTGATTATTCATTACAAAAATATTAACCTTCTTTACACAAATTGCCTCAATTTGTGACCTTCTGTGTGGAAGAAAATAATGTGGTACTTCAAAAGTCCTATCATAAGTAATTATTATTATTATAAAGACAGAATAGTTTATGCTTTTTAATACTTATTTCTGACATTTTAAAAGAAGTTTCCTAATATTACAGTTTGATTTTTAGATACAGTGGACAAAAGAAAACAGCCAAAAAGGCATATATGAGCCATGTTTTTATTTCATCCATTTTTCTTTTTATGCTTACATATATTTCAACATACAAAAGAATGGTGTTCCCATTATTTAAGCTGCTTCCCACCAGATAATATTTTCTTCAGCATTTAACCAAATGTTGGAAACTGAAAAAAGAGAGGCTCAATGTGATTGGTTAATTAAGATTTCAAAGAACCTGCTGCTCCCTAGAGAGGAGGCTAATTTCTCATTTATAAAGCCCATTTATAACTCTAGCTCTGAGAAATGGTCCTAATAAAACTCACAGTTAAGTAGGCCTTCAAATGCATACCAGCCATTAACATTTGGGCTGCCTGCTGCTAGCAAAATATTAATATTTGATGCTACAGCATTTTCATTTTATAAGACTACTTAGCATAAATCTGTTTCAGGGTCTTATGAAACAGCTTTATTTATGTGTTAAACAAATTAAATTCTGGTTGTAATGGTTGGTTTTTAAATGACTTGAAAATAGTTTATAGCCACAAAGAATCTATATATTTTCTGATTAGATTAATAGCTGTATTTTCTCCAATAAACACACTACTTTTATGGCAAAAACAACTTACTATAGGGACCTTTGAGAAAGAAAAGAGAGACAGGATGACAGTAAGGGAGAAAGCCAACTGAAAGAGATAAAACCACTTTACTTTATTATAATGTTTAATTTACTAAGAATTTTCTATACATTCCTACTCATTTAATGCACATAGCAATCTGGCAAGAAGCACAGATAATTACTAAACTACATTAAAAGATGAGAAAACAAAATCTCCAGAGCTCAGTTACATGGCTAGAAAATGGAAGGGCAAGATTAGAATTTAGACTTTGTGTTAAAAAGAATTTGTGCATGTATTTGTCTAACAGTTGAGCTGTGTCTTAAAGATTCAAAAGCACAGGAGCATATGGGAGTGAGTGTGAGTGTGTGTTTGTCTAAACAAGGATAGAGTGAACAGGGAGGGGATGAGAGGAGAGGGGAAGGAAGCGCAGGAGAGAGGGAAAAATCTCAGGTTAGAAAGACTCTGATGGATTAAAGCATGTGCATGGAACTGCTCACTGACCCATTTCCTTCTTTAGACTGTAACCTCTTTGAAGGCAGGGAATGTGTCTTTGTTCACCACTTAAATCCCAAGACCTACCAGAGAGCACATAAACACTGACTGCACAAATAATAGAAACTAAAAGAGAATAGTGGTAAGGACATAAAAGGAGAAAGTTTCAAGAAAGAATACTTAATATGAAATGTCACAAATCTGTCTAAGTAAGAACTAAAACAAGGAGATTGAGGCTGACTTTAAAGAATATGGGTGAGGGGCAGTAGTTCCCAGTGGCATGATGGAGGAAATACAGTCAAGTGTTCTGCAATTTAGATCTCTTATTTCTCCACTTGTGTGTTATTAGAGTGTCAACAAGGTGTTTTAACTATGTTTCTGGGCATAACAGACATTAAAGCGATAGTCCATCAAGGCTCAGAGTAGGGAGGTGGGGAACAAGCCACGTACCAAATATTTTCTCAAGGTAAAACATTAGCATATCAGTAAAAACTCTAAAGAGAGGTAGAAATGAGCTAGGAGAATTCATTCCACCCTTCCTTTCACCTAATGAAAAAAGTTTGACTGCTTTCTTAGGTACAAATAATGAAGGATAACCCTTAGGCTATTTTCACTTGTTCATGCTATTTAAATATTATGGGAAAAAGTGACCACACATTAAACAGTACAACAGCCAATCAGCTGTTTAGAAGATTTCAATAGTTATGTGGCATTCATGCCACATATAAAACAGTAATAATAACAGTAATAATAATAATAACAACAACATAATGTCTTTTTCTAAGTAATAAAATTACCATACTATTTCAATATGTGACATGTTGTACATGTGGGAATGCAAAACTGACACAATTTAAATATCAGCTATATTCTCTGAAAAATGAAACTGATGATACTTCCTTTCTGTTTAAGGCTTCAGTCTTCACATCAGTAGGAGAAAAAAATTTCTTTATACTTTGCTCCATCAAAGAATGAAAAGATAAGTCCTGAGATCTAAGAAGGTTGTTATTTTCATTAAGAACAAGATCAGTAAGAACCTTACCACATGAATCAATTAAAAACTGTAAAAGAGATTTTAAACTTTCTCATCAAAACAGTAATGTGGGAAACTAGAAAGGATGATGAGTTCTAACAAGCACCATCTTGCTTTATCAAACATCAGTATCTATTTTGTACTACATATAAGGACATCTATGGTTATTTGCTTAAAGTCAGTTAATGAGAGTAATATCATGAGAAAAAGGTTTAAATTTATACAATTCTTAATTACAGAATAATCACAGAGAAAGCAAACTTATTACTTTCAAATTCCACTCAGTAACAGCAAGGTCCTAGGGGACCTGCTGTAATGACCAGATAAGGCTGGCTGTAATTAGCATGCCTCTTCTCTGTGTTAATCAGGATACCCTAATACTGAAGGTGGCTCAGAAACATTCTGTTCTTTTAACCATTTAAAACATTCCCTTTCTAATCTGGCTCACATTATTAGTTATAGGCAATGAAGAAAGAATTCTGGAAGCAAAAGCAAATTTCATTTTAGGAGCTGTTTCACAATCCTTAAGGGTTTAAATTAATGAGGTCTTTACTAAGTTTGGTTCCATCATTTGCTAAACTTTTCTCTGTAGAGCACTTACTACCCTCATATGTTTTCTTGTTGTTGTTTGTTTGCATTCAATAGTTTATTATGATAAAAGAAGCAAAACAACTTTGAGACCAATAGTGGCCACTTCTTATCATTTCTACCTATGTTTCAAAAGCAAGAAGGAAGAAAAAAATCATTGTGAGACAAAAGTCAACCGTATCACAGGAAGATGACAAATCAACTCCCTTAAGAATAAGTTTTTTAGAAGAATAGATGCCAGTACATAGCATAAAAATTGGTATTCAGTAATTATCATATTTTTCATCCTAAGAGCAAGGATCTGTTCTTACATAACCACATTATAAGATCAAAAACAGAAAACTATCAGCTACTTTGAATGGTAATTATCTTCTGAATTTGAACTTCAAGTGGCCCTTGACACTAGAAAATGATCTTAAAAGTTTTGCATATACTAGAACTTTCCTGGTGATCCAGTAGTTAAGACTCCACATTTCCAATGCAGAGCAAGCCGGTTCAATCCCTGGTTGGGGAACTAAAATCCCACATGTCATGGAGTGTGGCCAAAAAATTTTTTTAAAAAAATAGAAGTTTTGGGTATTCTAAATCAATGATTTTTTAAAATAATGACAAAGTGAAATGGGCAGTGGCTTGGTATTCAAGAGTTTCTTCCTTTCTGACATTGCTAGTTATATGGCTTTTAAAAAATCAGTTTATCTCAGGATCTCAGTTTACTTAGCCACAAAATGAAGGAATTGGCCAAAATAATTACCAAGGTTTCTCCCAGTTCCAACTTGTTCCCATTCTGTACAACGATTACTAAAAGTAGGAAACCAACATCTGCTTTACAGCTCAACAGTGCGAGATCTTCAACTGATTGTTCTGCCTTAAACTTTGCTACCCAATCAGTACAGCAAGCTTCAACCAAGTGGGGTCATTCTGAGTCTTGTTTCCCTGATGGCTCAGATGGTAAAGAACCTGCCTGTGATGTGGAAGACCAGGTTCAATCCCTGTATGGGGAAGATGCCCTGGAGAAGGAAATGGCTACCCACTCCAGGATTCTTGCCTGGAGAACCCCGTGGACAGAGACAGCCTGGTGGGCTACAGTCCATAGGGTCGCAAAGAGTCGGTATGATTTAGCGATTAAACCACCACCTAAGTCCTTTAAAAACTGTATGTTCTAACAGACTGTATACATCTGTGTCTCTTTTGCTGTCTCACATACAGGGTTATCTTTACCATCTTTCTAAATTCCATATATATGCATCAGTATACTGTATTGGTGTTTTGGACTCTGTGGGAGAGGGAGAGGGTGGGATGATTTGGGAGAATGGCATTGAAACATGTATAATATCATACAAGAAACAAAGTGCCAGTGCAGGTTTGATGCAGGATACAGGATATTTGGGGCTGGTGTACTGGGATGACCCAGAGGGATGGTATGGGGAGGGAGGTGGGAGGGGGGTTNGAAGAGACACAGATGTATTGAACAGTCTTTTGGACTCTGTGGGAGAGGGAGAGGGTGGGATGATTTGGGAGAATGGCATTGAAACATGTATAATATCATACAAGAAACAAAGTGCCAGTGCAGGTTTGATGCAGGATACAGGATATTTGGGGCTGGTGCACTGGGATGACCCAGAGGGATGGTATGGGGAGGGAGGTGGGAGGGGGGTTCAGGATGGGGAACACGTGTACACCCGTGGCAGATTCATGTTGATGTATGGCGAAACCAATACAATACTGTAAAGTAATTAGCCTCCAATTAAAATAAATAAATTTAAATTTTTTAAAAAAAACTATATGCTCTGACTTTAGTATATTTAAAACACAATGGTTAGAGGCTTTATAGAAATTTTTAAGACGCTACATAAATACAGGCTAGGTTTAACAACATCTAACATTAAGGTTTAAAAGGAAATTTCACATGTTATCTCATTCAGTCTTTTCTACAAGTTGGAGAGCTATTATGTTACCTATTTTGCAAAGGTCAAGCTCTAAGATGGCGTGAGGATTAGGAGAGTTCACAGTCCATGCTCTGTCCAGTTCACCATATTACCTCAAATGCACATATAAACCTCCTAGACAGACCTCACTTTGATTTAGCAGGGAATGTGCTTTAAAATGCTTAACTGTAAACTGTCATAGTCCCAAAGGAGCAAAATCTTGTCCAAAATACAACATCAAAATTTCTTCATTTTTTATCTGCAAGCTGTTCCTGAAAAACAATTCAGGATAACTCAAAAATTAAGTAACTGAGACTAATCTTATAAATAAAAACAAGCATTTCTGTTAGGAGCTAAAGTGGAGACATGCTGAAACAATGTAAATACAGGTGATAATTCATTTCGTTCCCTATACTGAAATTACATAATGCTTAATAAATTTGGGATATTTTAAAATTGTAATGTCCTTTTGAGACTCCACAGAATTCAAATTTAGACTGTATAAGAAACTCTTATCCAAAGAGCTCTGGTATATATATTACTTAGAAAGATTATAAAATCTTGAGATCCTCGAAGAAAGCATTTTATTGCCACTGATTAGTAAATACAGTTCTTATCCAGTGGTCTTTGAGATACAAAGCTCTGTGTTCATTCAATCTGTTCAGAGTGAAAATAAAACTCAGTGTATACAAAAACCAGCCCCAACCACTGTGATACTTCTATAAGCAATGACAACAACTGAATTATTTGCTGTAGAAAGTATTTCAAGTTGAGAACTTCTATGAATATTTAACATTGGTAACCTTTCATTAGTTCTAGTTAATACTTCAGGATTATCTATCAGCAAATGATCAACTGATACAATTCCAACATCATTTAGTTATTGTTCAAAATAAGAATCATAAAATAATAATTCTGTAGCACCTAAGAGCACATTCACTTACTAGCAATGATCTTATAGACTTTATTTATTTGTTCACAATAACAACTACAATTGATTTTTAGCTCAAAGATAGGTGTCAGTTTTCCAAAAACCATTTACAAATTGTTGCTCTTGATAATTAAACAAAATACTCTTCAACTTCCTTCCTTTTATGGAAGGGTGACTTTCTCCAGATTACACACATTAATGCAAAGGAAAGAGAAATGTAAGAAATATTATCTATGAGGAGATAGAAGTAGCAAAGCTTTTAAGTTTCTCTAGTTGGCTGAGAGAAAACATTGCTAGATTCTTACATCCATTTCTGGACAAATGCCTAACATGGATAAAAGTGGCTTTCTGCTCTGCAAACAGTAGTTAGTTTTTAACAATTTCTTACAAAACCAGCAGACATTTGATGGTTGCCAAGGTAAAGAACACAGTGAGGCAGTGTGCAGAGCGGTTACGACAGGCTCCCGAGTCAGTGGTCAGGCCCAACTCCTAGCTCTTCCCTCATGATCTTTGTTAGTGAGAATTCTGTTGGCTGAAAAAAATAATAGGAAACCCTTGACGGTTTATTTGTCTCTTTTATGTAAATGCTCAAAGACTGGCCATTCAGGGCTGAGGTACAGGTTCTGCTTCCCAAAGCCCACAGGGTCCCAGTTCCTTCCAGCTTTCTGCTTTACCCTTCTAAGGTGCAGCCCTGGTTGGTTTAGACCTGCATCGACTGTCACATGCTTACGACAAAAGAAAGGAGGAGTAGAGAAGGGAAGGAGAAGGTGTACATGATCCAAGCCAAGTCTCTCTTAAGAAAGTTCATCAAAATTACCCACAACAATTTTTTCTTTTGCCACAATGGTAAACAGATGGGGGAAAATGGAAACAGTGGCAGATTTTATTTTCTTGGGCTCCAAAATCACTGTGGACGGTGACTGCAGCCATAAAATTTAAAGATACTTGCTGTCTGGAAGAAAAGCTATAACAAACACGCGTGTGTGTGTATATGTGTGTGTGTATGTAAGAAAAGCTATGACAAACGTGTGTGTGTGTGTGTGTGTGTGTGTGTGTGTGTGTCTCGCTCAGTCGTGTCCAACTCTGCAATCCCATGGGGTGTAGACTGCTAGGCTCCTCCGTCCATGGGATTTTCTAGGTAAGAATATTACAGTGGGTTGCCATTTCCTTCTCCAGCGGATCTTCCTGACCCAGGGATAAAACCCAGGCCATCTGCATTGCAGGCAGGCTCTTTACCATCTGAGCCACCAGAGAAACCTATGACAAACCTAGACAGTGTATTAAAAAGCAAAGACATCACTTTGCTGACAAAGGTCCACATAATCAAAGCTATGGTTTTTCCAGGAGTCATGTACAGAAGTGAGAGTTGGACCATAAAGAAGGCTGAGTGCTGAAGAACTGATGCTTTCGAACTGTGGTGCTGGAGAAGACTCTTGAGAGACTCCTGGGCAGCAAGGAGACCCAACCAGTCCCTCCTAGAGGAAATCAACACTGAATATTCATTGGAAGGATTGATACTGAAGTTGAAGCTCCAATACTGTGGTCACCTGATGTGAAGAGCCAGCTCGGAAAAGACTGATGCTGAGAAAGATTGTGGGAAGGAGGAGAAGGGAGCAACAGAAGATGATGAGATGGCTGGATGCATCACCAACTGAATGGACATAAGTTTGAGCAAACTCCAGGAGATAGCGAAGGACAGGGAAGCCTGGCATGCTGCAGTCCATGGGGTTGCCAAGAGTCGGACAAGACTTAGTGAATGAGCAAGTCACACTTAACAACAAGGGAGGTTAGAAAATGTAGCCCCCATGACTTGCTGGAGCTGTTATTACTGTGAGTAGGCAAAAACAGATATTGGAGTACTTAGCTGTCTCTATCACACTATCTTTTTGTGATCTTAAATGCTTTATGCCACTGATGTCTCATCTTTAAAATGAAAAAGATAATAGAACCTCCCATCATAGTTACTATGAATGTGGAATAGTAATAATCAACACAGAAGGGTTAGCATACTGTCTGGCACATAATCCTCAAGAAAGTAAATAATTATGTTTCTTCAGATATTTTCTTATGCTTACTGATTTTCATTCTTTGCTAAAAATTTTAGAAACTGTTTTGTTCCCTTTAGTTTATTGATCTTTCCCAAACCCCATATTATCAACATGGAATAAACAGATTGATCCTCTCAAGTCACTGCTTTCATCAAGGCCCCTCCTCTTTCTAATGTCCCTAACACACACACACACACACACACACACACACACACACACACACACACACATTCTCTCTTTCTCAAAGAAAACCTGAGTGCATGTTACTAGATTCATGTGCAAAAAAACTCCTAAATCTATGCAATAAGCTCTAAAACTCCTCTTTCCTTACCTCTTCAACACCTTTTCAACAATATCCCCACTATGGTCCAATGTAGACAGTACTAATGGTAACAACTACAAACCTGATAATAATCAAAAGTACTAACTTAATAGAGGCTATATCACTTTTTGAGTTTTTGTCATTGCCAGATAATGTGCTATGGTTTCTTATGAACTCTTTCCTTTTTAAAAAATATAGTTGATTTACAATGTTATGTTAATTTCTGCTGCACAGCAAAGTGATCCAGTTACACACACACACACACACACACACACATTCTTTTAAAACATTCTTTTCCATTATGGTCTATCACAGAATACTGAATATAGATTCCTATACTGAATAGGGGTCCCAGTAGGACCCTGCTGTTTATTCATCTTATATATAGTAGTTTGCACCTGCTAACTTCAACTTCCCACTTCACCCTTCCCCAATCTCCCTTCCCCTTGGCAAACACAAGTCTATTCTCTATGTCTGTGCTAACTCTCTCTTTTAACCTTCATAATAATCCTGTGAGGTTATCATCATTATTATCACCACATTATAAATTACAACTAAAGCTTAGAAAGTTTATACCCAAAGTTACACATTATGTGTATATATATATATATATATATGTGCACACAGTAAGTATATGAAAGGGCTGTGATTTGAACAGAGGTCTTGTTGGACTTCAGAGCTGTTCATTTAACCACTGTGTGACAGGTGTCTTGCACAAATCTATCAACTGCATTCTCTGTACACACCAGAGTCATCTTAAAATTCTTCTTCTAATCACATCCTGCAGAGTGTCATTAAGGTCTAGCGCATTTCTGATCTCTTCCATGACTCCTTATCAAGTGTAATGTAAGAATAATTATAGTAATTACAATAATAAAGATAATAAACACCGAAATCACACCTATACTATTATATATGACAGCATGCAATTCTCAGCACCATATACTAACTCATTTAACCCTCACAACAACACTGAGTCAGACCATAACAATCCCCATTTTATAATGAGAAAATGAGGCTGGGAAACAGGCTAAACAACTTGCCCAAGTTCTCATAGCTAGTAGATGTCAAAGCCAGGATTCTAACCCAGGTCCCCTGGATGCAGATCTTGTGCGTTTCACCACTAAACCATATGGCCATTCGTTTATCTTCTATACCTTATCTCCTCTCTGACAAAATATATTCTTCCTGTAACCCTTTTTTGGGCTTCCCTGGTGGATCAGATAGTAAAGAATCTGCCTGCAACACAGTAGACCTGGGTTCAATCCCTGAATTGGAAGATCCCTTGGAGAAGGAAATGGCAAGCCACTGTAGTATTCTTGCCTAGAGAATTCCATGTACAGAGGAGCCTAGAGGGCTACAGTCCATGGGGTTACAAAGAATAGGACATGACTAAGCAAATAACGCTTTCAATTTCACAACTCTTTCTTAGATATTTAATCATATAGAGCCTTATACTATAAAACAATATAACCAATAAACATATTAAAATATCACACACAAGAGAAAATGTGGCATACTTTCATAGTGGAATATTATTCAGTCATAAAAAGGAATGCATTTTGATACATGCTACAACATGGATAAACACTGAAAATATTATCTTTTGTGAAATAAGTTAGACACACAAGGACAAATATTTTAAGATTTCTTTACATGAGGTACTTAGAATAGGCAAATTTACAGGGACAAGAAGTACAAGAGAGGTTACTAAGGGATGGGGGCAAGGGAAAAGGAGACCTACTATTTCAAAAGTATGGAGTTTTTGTTGGGAATGATGAAAAGATTCTGAGTATAGATAGCAATAAAGTCTATACAACATTGTGAACGGATTTAATGACAGAGAATTGTCTACTTCTGAAGGGTTAAAATGATAAATATTATGTTTTTAAAATATTTTGTTTTATATATGTTTTTATATATTTTTATATAAATATATATATATTATATATATTTGTTTTATATATTATGTTTTATAGTTTTATATATTATGTTTTATATATTTTACCACAATCAAAAATATCCTGCACATTATTTGACAGTCACACTTCACAGCCTCTTGAAGGCTGATGAAAACCTTCTAGGGCCAGGAGGCACTAGGATATTTTTACATGGTTGGTTCATGTTCTTTAAAATTTGTGGCAGACAGAAAATGAAAATGTCCATTTCTATGAAACACCTAAACAGTAAATCCAAAACCAAGTCTTGCTTTCCCAATGTGATCAACAGTATTTTTAGGAAAATTTTTGTGCGCACATACACATACACAATGTGCTCAATAAAATTTTGCGTAATTAAATAGAATATTCAAAGCCTCTCAAAGACACAAATACACAAGTAATCTTTGCAATGATTTCATCAGGATTCAAGGGAAATTCTACAATCTCCATTTTACAAATGGGAAATATAAGGCATGAAGAAGAGAAGCAATACTATTTCAATAACTGGAAATCTGACACTGAGACCTGCCTCACATTTGTAAGTTACTGAATCACACAACCTTGAAAACTGCCTCAAAACATCACCCACGGTACTACATTCATCCAAGAGAGTAAATCATGGGTCCCCAGGCGTCTGAGACTGGCGGCTGTGCCAAGATCAGGCCTGAGCCCCTGAGGCAGGAGCCCCGACTCTGAACTGCTGGAGCAACAGAGAACCTCAGGGCCCAAGGAGTAGGTAAATCAGAGCAGGGTAAACACTGATTATCACCTGCAGCCTTCCTCCAACAGCTTTCCCCCCACAAGATTCAACACACCCTCCAAATTAAAAGGGGAGTATTTGAAGACCATAACTCAGGTGAGGTAACCAATTATTACCCACCCAGCAATGACCATGATGGGAAAAGAAACAAAGGTAGCATCTGTCCTTTAAGAAAGTGACCTGAACCCATTCTAATGAGGAGGCTCCAAAATCTTGCCTCAAGTGAGACGACTGGCTCTCTAGCCAAACTCCGCCACCTCTCATCACTCAGGCTCATGCCCTTTACCGTTACTGACAAGGGCAGAAACGTGGAATTTCTCTTCTTGCTCTTTGTTTGGCTTCTATTGAAGGTACAAGTGATTAACAACCATGGAAATACTAAAAGCTTCATACCAGAGGAAAAAGGATGCAGTAAAGGCTAAAGTATACATCAACTGGACATTTAATAACTGGAAATATCACTGAGATATATTTGTATTTCTTGGAATGAATTTTAAAGGGAGTTAAGAATCCTAACTAGAAATGAAGACTTGTTAATATAATGGTATACCATAAGATTATTCATACTTATCTATCTGAGGAACAATTTAGGATTATTTTAAATTTATGAACCAATCAAAAGATTATATCTTATATATGTGAAGAAAAGAATACCACTGAAAATCAGCCAAATCGTCACTAAAGTTTTCAAGAAGTGAATCAATCTATCAGCTTCCTGAAGCATCTCATCCATCACTCGCCCCCTGCCCCTGCCACAGCAGCACTTTCTGTTACTAACAACCTTTGACCAAAAGAAGTGAAAGTCACTCAATCTTGTCTGACTCCTCAAAACCCCATGGGCTACATAGTCCATGGAATTCTCCAGGCCAGAATACTGGAGTAGGTTGCCTTTCCCTTCTCCAGGGGATGTTCCTAAACCAGGGATCAAACCCAGGTCTCCCACATTGCAGGCACATTCTTTACCAGCTGAGCCACAAGGGAAGCCCAAGAATACTGGAGTAGACAGCCTATCCCTTCTCCCGCAGATCTTCCCAACCCATGCCCGAATCTCAAACAAAGCAAGTGGGACATGGGGAACAAAGGGAAACAAGGCTTAGGTAGAATTTCTTTTGAGTTGCAGCTGATGCTTAACTTATAATGCAGCCCAGCTTTGCCTGATATTACATATTTATCTTCAGAAGTTATACACAGAAACATTCCAAACTGTGTCAAATCCAGACAATGAATCCTTTCCAATCAACTGAAATTAACATACCCAAAAGAATTCAAAGGGGAACAGAAGAAAAGTGGAACCCAAGGGATATTAGACAGGTATAAGAGGAAAGTAATCAGTCAAAAAAAAAAAAAACAAATAAATAAAGGCAGTTAGCTAGAAGCCAAGTACTGAGAGAATCCTACAGTGAGCTTGGTGATCATTAAAATTTAAGGAAGCAAAACTCCTCCACTGGGAGGAGGTGATGTAGTGTGTCCACAACATAGCTGGACATGTTCATCACACAGAGTGGAAGCAGGGAGATAATAGAGAAAGACCATGTTTCATGACATGTGTCTCAAGAGTGGAAGGTATGTGCTAGGTTAGACAATAAATGATTCTAGCTCTTTTATACTCCTGTTGCCCGAGGTGGCCTCAGACATCTCATATACCCACCAAACCCATTCCTTCTAATATCTCCCCACTAACCATGAACATCCCTTCACTTCATGGCACACTGCCTACAAACCCTATGCTTCTTGTCATTTCAAATACAATCATTCAGCTGAAGTTATGACATGTATCTGACACTCTGTGGGGAAGACTGAAGGGTGAAAACGAGCTCAGAGATAACTTTTGGTGGGACAGGGGAGTCGGGGGGGGGATGGTTAGAAACTTGTATGGTTTTGTGGGAAGTAGAAGACAGTTAATCCCTGCAGGAGTTCAAGGTGGCTCTACCTTTTTACACAATCTACCACTTTTAAAACAATTTTGCCTCCCATAAGATCTAGAGAGTTCTAAACATATTAAATAAGAGATTCCTCAATAATTCCATATATATTTAACTTCTAGGAAGTTGATACTTCTAACCCAGCAAAAAGTTCCAAGACATTTTAGGTGCCTGAAATCCAACCAGAGTCTTTGGCAGGTGGAGTTCCTGGGAAGAAGAGAAGCCCAGAAGCATAACCACATGAAAACTGGACCTTGGAAAGAAAGAGCATGAGGAAGAGATAGGGGAAGGACTTCTGGACCAGCATTTGTAAACAGCTTTCAGAACTTTTCCCACAAGAGATAGGATTCAAAGAAACTATGGTGAGCTCTTGAATTGTCTACCCTCCTCCCCAATGGATGAATCCCAGAAAAGTAGTCTTATAGTTAATGATATCTAAAGGATTCCAGGAACAGAGACCAGTTTTGCGACCACTGAAAATGTATCATTATTCTAAAGTTCTTCCTCAGGATTGAAAATAGGAGTTATTCTTTCAGAAGTCTTTCCCATAGCAGAGTGCCACAGAGTCTCCCGCAAAATTCACTCATCCTTCATTCAGGTACCATTTCTTCCAGGAAGCGTTTCTCGAAGCCCTAAGGTGGGAATCATAACTTCCTCTCTATTCTCATAACATCCTCTGTAAAGTTCCAGCTAAGCATGTAATACACAAAAAAGCCAATGATACTTTATCTACCTTCCCAGTCAGATTGTGAATGCCCCAAGGAAGAGGTTTCAGATGCATGTAATCAGTAACTACTCAAAAAAAATTTTTTTGAATTAATGAAAGATCAGCTTTCCTCTCTGAAGATACTTTGAATTACATCTGTCTCTATTGCCCAAGGGATCTGAAACGTTTCAACTAAGCTGGAAGAGAGTAAAACACGGAAGAAAAGAAGAATGTCAGCATCTAACAGAGTTGAGTTTAATGCCTACATGCTACTTTGCCAAATATGTGACTCTGAGCAGGTTACTTACCTATGCTTCACTATCCTTATCTGCAAAATGATGGTAATAACGGTAGTCATCTCACAGGCTGTTGTGGGGGTTAAACAATGAGACATGTGCAAAGTACCTGGCAGAGTGGCCAACCCATCCTAAATGATCAATAAATCTTAACTGTTTTTGCCAGGCAGAAAGAGGGTAGACATGCACTTAGGAGACTTGGACTCTACATCTCCTGGGATTCACTTGCTGGCCGTGTCACCTAGAGTTAATAAAGCACAATCTCTGGGAGCCTCAGTTTCCACATCTGAAAAATAAAGATGAGGAAAACCTTGCCAACTGTGTGAATCAAATAAAGTCAGATATGTGAAGCCACTATAAAAATACTACAAATAGCTGAAGTCTATATAACATGGAGCTCTGAAGTTTTTATTCTGTATAATAGATGTCTATCTAATGAGAAGCAAGCAGCTCTCATCTCTGCTTTCTTCACTGAGGTAGTGATCAGTGCATATGTGCACATTATTTAAAAATGAAAACCTCTTTGCAAAAAAGCAAAACATGTGATAAATGCTCTACATGGCAAGTTATTTAAGTAGAAGAGAAAAAGGATTATTTTAGGACATACTTAAAAACATGCATTCGCAAGCATTCCCTCTATCCTTTATATTTTCACAATATTTATTAAAGCATTTACTATATTCCTGCCTATAAAAAAAAAAAAAAAAAAAGTCTCTCATCAAATTATAAGGCCCAGAGGAAAAACACTATCTTGTTTATGCCGCAAATTTGTAGTACAGTGCCTCATACTTAGAAGGCCATAATGTTTGTGGAGTTCAGGACAAATACACTATGATCAATCATGAACAGCCTTTTCTCTCAATGTAAAATACTCATTGTCTCTACAGCTCACTTGATAATTACTATGAAAACATTATCTGGCATTTCTTAGAATACTTTTAGAATATTGTGCAGATTCATGTTGCTATTAAAACAATTATAAATGTATTGTGGTCTTTTCATATACAGTAAACCCCTTGAGGGCAAGATCCAGGCCTTATATTTTCTTTCAAATTTTATATTATTTCGCATCATCTCTCACATACAGAGGAGTTCAATAAAGAGTTGCTAGCTGATCAGTCATAGTATATATGTCAACTTGACATAATCATTATGTTCAAGGGGGGAAAAAATAGGAAAAAAATTTCTTCTTGGTATTATTGATCTTCTGTTTAGTTTTCTATCTAGAAAATAAAGAAAACTGTAACTGTTAAACATTTTGCAAAAGGACTAATAAGATCATCTGTAATCACTGTTGTGCTTCAGGGCAAAATGATACTCCATAAAGAGAAAATTGTATTAAAATACGCATTTCTAGGAAGCCAGGGAGGCTTGGGCCTGGGGTTCCTAAACTCTGAGGGAGACAAGGCACAGCTTTATATGAGCTGGAATAAGCATGCCAGGGAGGGCACCGAAAGTGATAAATATTTGCAAAAAGCTATTATGGTTTTTAGACTTAATCCATTTTCTACCAGTGGCCAGACCTGGGGTGACAACTTTTGTGTGGGTTTGTCTTAAAACAATTCTCTGGCTGGAATTAAACAAGTATCCTGGCTATATGCCAATTCAACAACTTTCCCCTATTCATCCATTTCTGTAAATTGAGCAGACCAGACTATGCACATTCTGTCACTGAGGATGCTGGCATTAGGGAGAAGAAATAAATTAAGTAAAATTATTTGCCCTTATTTTTAAAACAACTAGTACTACACATACATATCTTTAAACCTCAATGCTAGGTAAAGAATCTCAGAGGCTAAATATACACTGAGTTGATTTTGGAACCCTTTGCTATCACAGTAATAAGTATTGTGCTTATTAGATGCCAAACAGTGTTCTGCATGCCTTGCATATGTTAATTTACTTATTCCTCATATTTTCATTTCATGGATGAGAAACTGAGGTACAGAGAGGTTGAGTCACTTGTTCTAAATCCCACAGAAGAGCAGAGCCAGGGTTTGAGCCAAAAGAGCCTAGCTCTAAAGTTTTTGCTCTCTGAATATGCTGTATCGTATGTCCATATAGCAGCCAGCATAGATATATGCAATAACTGTTTGTTAAATTTAATTTTATACCTAATTTACATGCTTGTACAAACTGAAAAATATTTTTTCACCAAAACCTTTACATAAACCAAACAGTTTTAAGTCTTACCCTTCATGGTTCAGTGCAGGGGAAAAAGCATTCTGTTAAAACACTCTAAAACACTGTGAAATAAGGGACGTACAAATTTTTTTTTGGTAAAAGGCCAGAGTGAAAACATTTTAGGCTTGTGTCTCAAACATCTCTGTAAGAACTATTCATCTCTTCTCTGTAGCACAAAAGCAGCCACAGATATTATGTAAATGATGAATTTCAAAGTTTACTGCAAAACAAGTAGAAGGCCAGATTCTGCTTAAGGGTCTTAGTTTGCTCACTTCAACTCTAAATAAAAACAATATACACATAAACAAAAGCTTTACTATGGCAAAATTAGAACAACTGAAGTACTAGAAGCACATTGCTTAAAATAATTTCTCTGGTTCAGACAGTGATTCTCAGCAAAGGGTGATTTTTTTCCCCCAAGAGCAACACCTAGAGACAATTGGGGTTGTCACAAGTAGGGGTTGACAACTGGGGTTGTTACTGTCATCTAGTAGGCAGAGGTCAGGGATGCTACTAAATATCCTATATTACACAGGACAGTACCTACAACAAAGATTTATCCTATCTAAAATGCTAATAGTGCTGAGGTTGAAGAACTTTGATTTCAAAAACAATAATTTATATAAACAATCTTTTCTATCTGTCTTAAAATAGCTTTTCTATTTGGTCCTGAAATAACCCTGTAAAGCAGAAAAAGTAGGCACATTTATCTGATTTTCTACAGAAGAAAACTAATATTCAGAGAAGCTAAATGATACAAATCAGTTCACAAAGCCAACTATATATCAGAGCAAAAAATCACACTCACATTCTAAAACCTGGGTTCATCCCCCCTTACTTTATAGGATTTTAAGACATGCTTACAACAGATAAAGTTGAAAAAATGCTTTTATAATTGTATTCTCAAAATATAAAGCTATTAATGAAAACACTGAATTCCATATTTTAGGTCTTGTTGAATTAGCTGCCCTCCAAAAGTCTACGAACAATAAATGCTGGAGAGGTTGTGGAGAAAAGGGAGCCCTCTTACACTGTTGATGGGAATGCAAACTAGTACAGCCACTATGAAGAACAGTGTGGAGATTTCTTAAAAATCTGAAAAGAGAACTGCCATATGACACAGCAATCCCATTGCTGGGCATATAGACTGAAGTAACCAGGACTAAAAGAGACATGTGTACCCCAGTGTTCATCGCAGCACTGTTTACAATAACTAGGACATGGAAGCAACCTAGATGTCTATCAGCAGACGAATGGATAAGAAAGTTGTGGTACATAAACACAATGGACTGTTACTCAGCTATAAAAAAGAATGCATTTGAGTTAGTTCTAATGAGGTGGATGAAACTGGACCCTATTACATACAGAGTGAAGTAAGTCAGAAAGAAAAAACACTAATACAGTATATTAATGTACATATATGGAATTTAGAAAGACGGTAACAATGACCCTATATGCAAGACAGCAGAAGAGACACAGATGTAAAGAACAGACGTTTGGACTCTCAGGAGATGGTGAGGGTGGGATGATTTGAGAGAACAGCATTGAAACATGCACATTATCATATGTGAAACAGATCACCAGTCCAAGTTTGATACATGAAACAGGGCACTCAAAGCCAGTGCCCTGGGACAACCCAGAGGGATGGGATGGGGAGGGAGGTGCAAGCGGGGTTCGGGACAGGGTAACACATTTACATCTGTGGCTGATTCATGTCAGTGTACAACAAAAAAACACTACAATATTATAAAGTAATTAGCCTCCAATTAAATTTTTTTTAATTTTTTTAAATACCTCAGGAAATTAAAAAAAATAAGATTCAATTCTGGGAGGTACAGTACAAATGAAATTTAGAAATGTCAAATCAATTTTCAAAAATATCCTATGAGAGAATCATCACAATTAACATATAACTCAAACAGCAGATTCTCCTCTCCTATTCTCTGCTGACTCATTTACAGAGTTGCCTATCAGTCCCAATATTCCTTTCAAAGCACGGTTCTNTTTAAGTCTGAATTTGGTAATAAGGAATTCATGATCTGAGCCACAGTCACCTCCTGGTCTTGTTTTTGTTTACTTCTTTAGGTGACATTAAAAGGGCTGATCCATGTCAATGTACGGCAAAAACCACTACAATATTGTAAAGTAATTAACCTCCAATTAAATAAATTAAATGTTTAAAGGTTATCAACCAGTAACAAACAAGGACCTACTGTATAACACATGGACTTCTGCTCAATGTTATGTGGAAATCTGAATGGGAGGAGAATCTGGGGGAGAAGGAATATATGTATATGTGTGGCTGAGTCCCTTTGCCCGCTGTTCTCTTCAAACTACCACAACATTGTTTGTTAACCGGCTATACTCCAATACAAAATAAAAGGTTTTTTTTTTTNCTCAATGTTATGTGGAAATCTGAATGGGAGGAGAATCTGGGGGAGAAGGAATATATGTATATGTGTGGCTGAGTCCCTTTGCCCGCTGTTCTCTTCAAACTACCACAACATTGTTTGTTAACCGGCTATACTCCAATACAAAATAAAAGGTTTTTTTTTTTTAAAAAAGGTTATCAGCCAGGGAGTGATGAAGCATTAAACCATCCACCTAAAGTCACAATGGAGTCCAATGTATACACTATGAAGATCATAATTCATAAGACCCACTTCGAAAAGATGCAGACAGAAGCTGTACTATGTAATCATAAGGGATTTGGCTTAGATCATACCTGAATGGCCTCCTATTCACCTCCTATTTTTTAAATATACATTTAGAGGCTAATTACTTTACAATATTGTATTGGTTTTGCCATACATCAACATAAATCCACCACAGGTGTTCACGTGTTCCCTATCATGAACCCCCCTTCCACCTCCCTCCCCATACCATCCCTCTGGATTATCCCAGTGCACCAGCCCCGAGCATCCTGTATCATGCATCGAATCTGGTCTGGCGATTTATTTCACATATGATATTATATATGTTTCAATGCCAGTCTCCCAAACCATCCCACCCTCTCCATCTCCCACAGAGTCCAAAAGACTGTTCTATACATCTGTGTCTCTTGCTATCTCACATATAGGGTTATCATTACCATTTTTCTAAATTCCATACATATGCGTTAGTATACTATATTTGGTGTTTTTCTTTCTGGCTTATTTCACTCTGTATAATAGGCTTCAGTTTCATCCACCTCATTAGAACTGATTCAAATGTATTCTTTTTAATGGCTGAGTAATACTCCATTGTGTATATGTACCACAGCTTTCTTATCCATTCATCTGCTGATGGGCATCTAGGTTGCNTTTTTTTTTTTTTTTGCTGTTGAGTTTTATGAGTTCCTTATATATTTTGGACATTAACCCCTTATACGGATTGCAAATATTTTCTCCAATTCCAAAGGTAGCCTTTTCATTTTGTCAACTGCTTCCTTTGCTGTGTAGAAGTTTTATACTTTAATGTAATCTAATTTGTCTATTTTGCTTCTGTTGCCTGTGTTTTTGGTGTCATATCCAAAAAAATCACTGCCTAGATCAATTTCAAGGTGCTCACCACACCTTCTCCTACCCCCCTCGAAGCTTTCCCCTAGGAGTTTTAACCAATTGTAAGTTGATTTTTATATATAGTGTGATATAATAAGTCTGCCTGCCAATACAGGAGACAGTAGTTTGATCCCTGGGTCAGGAAGATCCCCTGGAGAAGGAAATGGCAACCTACTCCAGCATTCTTGCCTGGGAAATCCATGGACACAGGATCCTGGCAAGCTACAGTTCATGGGGTCTCAAGAGTCAGATACAAATGAGTGACTAATACTTTTACATACAAGAACCCAGCTCCATTTTTCTGCATGTGTATACCCATTTTTTCAACACCATTTATTGATGAGATCATCCTTCTCCAATTCTGTGTTGGCATCACTGTCAAAGACTGGTTGACCAAAAGAGTGTAAATTTTGATCTTGACTCTCTGTTCTGTTCCCCTGGCCTATCCACCTTTTCCTGTGCCAATAGCATACTGCCTTGATTAAGGTATATTTGCAATATATTTTGTAATAAGGAAGTGTGATTTTTCTGACTTTGTTATTATTTCTCAAGACTGCTTTGGCTACTCAGAGTAAGAGCTGTTGGATCCTTGGTAGTAAAGGCTTCTGACATCCCCTTATTCATTTTCTTCCCATATGGGGGAAGTATTGGCCAAAGCAATCTTTCTTGGCACCGAGTGTGGCACGTAGGCCTCTTTATTTCATTAGTAGGATCTGGGGCGCTTGTGCCAGTAATGGCATACACGACTGGGGCATGGAATGCACAGGGAGCAGCTCAGATCCTATAGAACAACTATAGTTCCTCAGATGAAAACACAAGCACACTCACTGATAGTGGCATCAGTGTCCACATATGTAGGCTGCAGTCCATGGGGCTGCTAAGAGTCGGATACGACTGATCGACTTCACTTTCACTTCTCACCTTCATGCATTGGAGAAGGCAATGGCACTCCACTCTAGTACTCTTGCCTGGAGAATGCCAGGGACGGCGGAGCCTGGTGGGCTGCCATCTATGGGGTCACACAGAGTCAGACACGACTGAAGCNCATGGGGCTGCTAAGAGTCGGATACGACTGATCGACTTCACTTTCACTTCTCACCTTCATGCACTGGAGAAGGCAATGGCACTCCACTCTAGTACTCTTGCCTGGAGAATGCCAGGGACGGCGGAGCCTGGTGGGCTGCCATCTATGGGGTCACACAGAGTCAGACACGACTGAAGCTACTTAGCAGCAGCAGCAGAATACTCAATTTGAAGTATTTTTTAAAATGTCCTCTGAGACTTCCTCTTTGATCTGTAAATCACTTTTCTTCTTGTTATATTTGTTATGGATTTCCACTTTCAATCTATTGTCAGAGACCATACTCTCTATGTGGAGAAGGAAATGGCAACCCATTCCAGTATCCTTGCCTAGAGAATTCCCATGGACAGAGTAGCCTGGGGGGCTACAGTCCATAGGGTTGCACAGAGTCGGAAACGACTGAAGCAATTTAGCATATACTAATTGTTTTAAATTTATTGAGGTTCGTCTTGCGGCAAGAATATAGTCTAACTTGGCTAATGTTCCATTTGTATTCTGCTGTTATTGGGAAACAAGTTCTATGTGTGCCAGATAGATTCTACTGGTTGACTGTATTGTTCAGATCTTTAAATACCTGTTGATTTTCTGGATACTAGTTCTATGTGTTGCTGAGAAGGGAGTCCTGGGTCCATTTATATTTTAACATAATTTCTAGAGTGGCCACATTCAACATATTTTGATCTCTTGTCCACTGAATATTCATTAATAATTTCTGAACAGGTATACTGAACTTTACAGTAGCAGTCACTGATTGGCTGACTTTCTGAAACCGGGGGTGATGACTGATTTGTTACCTTTCAGATGTGCAGGTATTGGACTGAGGCTCTTACTGACTGGCTGATTTGCAGAGGCATGGCCACTGGAGTGAGGCTGTCATTGATTGGCTGATTTTCACAGCATGTGCACTGATCCAGTGTTATTTCTAATTAATGATGATTACTTATTCATGACTTGGGACTTAGGGCAAAGAACAGTTTATTCCTTTATTAAACATAAAAACTAAATATTTTTAATTCTCATTTCCCTTCAGAATAACCTACAGGAGAGACCATAAAGGAGTATACAGATCTATAATTCTGCAGGTATGATTTTCTACTAGTATTGCCATATAAAAGATTTAAGTGTCAGTTATTGTGTTAGAAAAATAAAAAAACCTTTAACTGCTGAATTTTGATACTGTATTAGAATGCTGCTGCTAAGTTGCTTTAGTCATGTCCGACTCTGTGCGACCACATAGACGGCAGCCGACCAGGCTCCCCCATCCCTGGGATTCTCCAGGCAAGAACACTGGAGTGGGTTGCCATTTCCTTCTCCAATGCATGAAAGTGAAAAGTGAAAGTGAAGTCACTCAGTCATGTCCCGCTCTTAGTGACCCCATGGACTGCAGCCTACCAGGCTCCTCCGTCCATGGGATTTTCCAGGCAAGAGTACTGGAGTGGGGTGCCATTGCCTTCTCCAGAAAGGAATGACTACAGGAAGGCAATTAGTTTAAATATAACAGATCCAGCAGAAATATTAAAAATGAGATTCCTCAATTATTATAAGAGTACTTCTTAAAACAAAGGTCAGGGTAGGATAGAGAAAGAGATTGTAAAGTAAAACAGAGCTTGGTCTCTGGCTAGTTTTGGTCTCAAGTGTTTCAGACTGGTATAGTGCTCAATTCCTACTTAATGGCAAGGCTAATTCCTCTACACTATTTATAGGAAAAAAACCTAAGCTTCTGGAATTATTCTTGGTTTTAGGGATTCAGGAACAAGGTGGCTTGGCTTTTCAATAGTTTTGCTTCTGCAGGTTTTTCCATTTCTTGAGATCTCAAGAGCTATTACCAAAACATCGAAAGCCTTCACTTCATCTCTGCATAATTCTAAACTTTAGCTGAGAATGGTGACCAAGTTTGTACAAACTTGCTTTTCTCTTCACAAGCATTCAAGGTTTGAATACCTATAGAGGACTGCATCACAATATTTAAATCCATTCTCCCCTTTGAAAGTATTCTTACTCTACAAAGTTATCTCTAGCAACCACGCCAACAACCTCCAAACACCAAGAAAATGTAGAGCTTTACTTCCTATAATTATCACTATGAAGGAAATAGAGTCAAAACAATGCACCACCCTATGGAAATAAGGCTGCCACTTGTATCTGCTTTTGAGAACTACTTGGAGCTGCTGATGATGCTAAAGTTTCAATATTTTGGCTGCCTGATGCATAGAGCTGACTCACTGGAAAAGACCCTGATGCTGGGAAAGATTGAGGGCAGGAGGAGAAGGGGGCAACAGAGGATGAGATGGCTGAATGGCATCACTGACTTAATGGACATGAGTTTGAGCAAACTCCAGAAGATGGTGAAGGACAGGGAAACCTGGCATGCTGTGGTCCATGGGGTCACAAAGAGTCAGACATGACTGAGCAATTGAACAACAACAAATGTACACACACATAAAGTTATATGTTTAAGAAAAGTGAGGTACAGTATGCTGAGGTGTTAGCAAAAACTGCTCACACAGAAGCTTTTGGCTTTACTACCATTGCAGAGCTGGTGATTGGAGAAGGAAAGGGCAACCCACTCGAGTACTCTTACCTGGAAAATTCCATGGATGGAGGAGCCTGGTAGGATACAGTCTATGGGGCCACAAAGAGTCGGACACGACTGAGGGACATCACTTTCTTTCTTCCTAGAGTTCCTTTTGGAGAAGGAAATAGCAACCCACTCCAGTGTCTCGAGAATCCCATGGACAGAGGGGCCTGGTGAGCTGCAGTTCATGGGGTCACAAAGAATCGGACACAACTAAGCAACTAACACACACACACACAAACACACACACACACACACAGAGTTGGTGATAGATGGATTGCGGCGCAATAACCTAGTTTTTTGCTTCACTGTTCACAGGAGAATCAAAGACAGGAGTTCATGTACACTGACAAAATGGCTTCACACGTGCTAAACAACATGCTCCTATATTAATATTTGAGAAATCAATCAATCAATTTTAAAATCTTCATCATATAAGCACAGTATTAAGACATTTTTAACAAATCAAACTGCAAACATCAACTGGATCATAGAAAAAGCAAAAGAGTTCCAGAAAACCATCTACTTCTGCTTTATTGATTACTCCAAAGCCCAAACTTGACTGTGTGGATCACAACAAACTGTGGAAAACTCTTAAAGAGATGGGAATACCAGACCACCTTACCTGCCTCCTGAGAAATCTGTGCAGCTCAAAAAGCAACAATAGAACCAGACATGGAACAACAGACTGGTTCCACATTGGGAAAGGAGTGAGAGAGTCAATTCCTAGGCAGATTGATAAGAAGTTCAAGGTCCCCAAGGAGGAGAAAGGGGTCAGGGGCTCTCGAAGTGGAGATTGGGGGTCTGGAATTCTCAAGGAGGAGAAAAGGACAATTTTTTTTTTTCCCTCTACATTCCTTGCTGCTGCTACTAAGCCGCTTCAGTCGTGTCCGACCTTGTGAGACGCCATAGACAGCAGCCCACCAGACTCCCCCGTCCCTGGGATTCGCCAGGCAAGAACACTGGAGTGGGTTGCCAGTTCCTTAGTCAATTACACAACTCAGTTTAAACTCTGTACTAGGGATTATACAACAACAATGTATTGCTGGAGGACAGTTTTTCCTTCCTGAAAACTTTCTGACTAATCCTGATATCTTAGAATGTATGTTATGGGAGTGGGTCTAAAGGATCTTTCTATTGTTAAATTCTAATCTTGTTATCCTAAAATGTAAACTGTGGGAGTAGGTCTGGTAAAATTTCACAAACTTGAGACATTCTTTTGATTCATTGTAATAACTAATTAAAAGGTATATAACTCCATTGCTAACACTAGCAAGGAGGTAATCTTTCTGCCCCCTTCTGATGTCTATATGAGAAGCTTTCTCTGGCTCTTTCATCCTTTAATAAAACTTTATTACACAAAAGCTCTGAGCAATCAAGCCTCATCTCTGGCCCCAGACTGAATTCTTCTCTTCTAGAGGCCAAGAATCCTGGCATCTTTTCATGGTTCAGCAACAACCTTTCAGGAGTACATCAAGGTATATTGTCACCCTACTTATTGAACTTATATGCAGGAGTACATCATGCTAAATGTCAGGCCGGATAAAGCACAAGCTGAATCAAGATTGCCAGGAGAAATATCAGTAACCTCAGATATGCAGACGACATCACCGTTATGGCAGAAAGCCAAGACCTAAAGAGCCTCTTCATGAAAGTGAAAGAGGAGAGCGAAAAATTGGCTTAAAACTCAATATTCAGAACACTTAAGATCAAGGCAACCAGTCCCATCATCCCATGGCAAATAGATGGGGAAACAATGGAAACAGTGTCAGATTTTATTTTCTTGGGCTCCAAAATCACTGCAGATGGTGACTGCAGCCGTGAAATTAAAAGACGCTTACTCTTTCAAAGAAAAGCTATTACAAACCTAGACAATGTATTAAAAAGCAGAGACATTACTTTGCCAGCAAAGGTCTGTCTAGTCAAAGCTATGGTTTTTCCAGTAGTCATGTATGGATGTGAGAGTTGGACTATAAAGAAAGCTGAGCGTCAAAGAATTGATGCTTTTGAACTGTGGTACTGGAAAGACTCTTGAGAGTCCTTTGGACTGCAAGGAGATCAAACCAGTCAATCCTAAAGGAAATCAACACTGAACATTCATTGGAAGGACTGATGCTGAAGCTGAAAGTCCAATACTTTGGTCACCTGATGTGAAGAACTGACTCCTAAGAAAAGACCCTGATGCTGCAAAAGATTGAAGGCAGGAGGAGAAGGGGATGAAAGAAAATGAGATGCTTGGATGGCATCACCAACACGAGGTACACGAGTTTCGGCAAGTTCCGGAGGTTGGTGATAGACAAGGAAGCCTGGCATGCTGCAGTCCATGGGGTCACTAAAAGCCAGACAGAACTGAGTGACTGAACTGAAATATATTTTTATAGTTGTATGGTTTTCTTTTTTCAATCTAGGTCAGTGTTGCCACTTTAAATTATTTTTTAAACCTTTTGGACACTTTCTAACTAAACTTGTAAAATGTCAACTGGAGATTCAGGCATTCTTTTAGTATTATTTAAACATATGCAGCAAAAATAACAGCAAGTAGTTAGTGAATGTTAAACTTAAAAATAAGAAAAGTGACAAAGAGACAGAACATGAAGTTGCAGTAGTAACAGAGCCTTCCAACCAAGATAAATTAGTTAAGCAAAATCAGGGAACTCAAGCCATGGACTGAAATACTGGAAGATGATTGGCATACCAATACTCCTGCAAATCTATTTGGAAGTGATGAAAGTGTATCTCAGAAACAGATGAAGAGTAGAGGTTTTACTCTTCTGAGAAACTTAAGAGAATAGCTTAATTTGTAAAAGAGAATGAGAAAATCAGGTTATTCCTATAATTATCTCTAAAACTAGGCATATAACATGGTACATTTATAAATAAACAAGCTCAGAGTTTCTTCAATATTTATACTCATAGTCCTAAGAATATTGGTGAACAGGACTTTTAAACTAAGGAGTATGAAGTATTTGAACAACAGAAACTGTAATTTTACAAACAAGTACATTAAGAAGGTAAAGCAATCTAATTAACATTATATGGAAAAAATTTTAAATCCTGGATTGTCTGGCTTCATTCTGTAGATAATGCTTTCCATGAATTACCTTCACCCTGAAAGATTACTCATATAGGTTCTAAAGTGAACTTTTGTGACATCAACCAGGGAAATGATCCATAAAGTTACTTCTAAACTCTAAGCTCCCTCACAAAGACAGCAGCGCTCATGTCAAGCTGTCAAGAAGCACTGATGAATTTAACAGGCATCAAGTCTCTTAAGAAAATGGTGTCTCAGGACATATTTGTACAATTAAGGTTCAAGGAAAGAGCTGGAACAAAAAAAAGTGAGATATCAGAATATCTCATCCAACGTGAAAGGATAATTGGTGACAGGACGTCACAGAGACCTTCACAGAACCTAACCAAGACTGTAAGATCATCTCTGATTAGGTAAATTGTTTTTCCCAATGTGAAAGTAAATTTAATCTTGCTGAAAGACAACATAAATATGATCCTTTTCAAATAATATAGTATTAGACTTCCTTGTGGTCCAGTGGTTCAGAATCCGTCTGCCAACACAGAGGACACGAGTTTGGTCTCTGCTCCAGGAGGATCCCACATGCCCCAGGGGCAACTAAGGCCATGTACCACAAATATTGAGCCAGTGTTCTAGAGTCTGGGAGCTGCAACTAGTGAGCCCATGTGTTACAACTACTGAAATCCATGCATCCTAGAGCCTATACTGTGTAATAAGTGAAGCCACTGCAATGAGAAGTCTGAGCACTACAACTAGAGAGTAGCCCTCGCTTGCTACAACTAGGGAAAGCCCACATGCAGTGATGAACACCCAACACAGCCAAAAATAAACAAAAATATCCATGACTTTCATTATCCCCTACATATAACCTCTTTAATAAAAAGAAACAAATACAGTATGCAATAAATTGATGGATCAGAGGTCAGCTTAAATACTATGACNAAAGACTCTGATGCTGGGAGGGATTGGGGGCAGGAGGAGAAGAGGACGACCAAGGATGAGATGGCTGGATGGCATCATGGACTTGATGGACATGAGTCTGAGTGAACTCTGGGAGTTGGTGATGGACAGGGAGGCCTGGAGTGCTGCAATTCATGGGGTTGCAAAGACTCGGACACGACTGAGTGACTGAACTGAACCACCATAACAATAATGAATACTGGCATTTCCTGAGGCCTTGCTTCCTATGTGGTAGACACTGTGCCGGATTATTTACAATCAATCTAGGAGGAAGCTACTTATTTTACTCTCACCTTTTCCCACAAAGCAGCACCACTGCTAGTACAATGGAGAGCAAAGATCTGAATCCAAATCTGTTTCACTTTAAATCACAATGTTAAAACTCAATTTTCAAAAGTGATTTAATGAATATCTACTGGCTTTTTCACTTAACTGCTTTATCTTAATCCAACAGAGCCAATTTAAGAAAAAAAAAACAGATAAATCAGCTCAACAGTCCTTTCCCTCAATTTCTGTGAAACAATTTTAGTGACTCCAAATACTCCACCTCACCTTTACCAAAAGAGCCATCGTTAAAAGAATCAACTGTAGAAAAGGACTCAGAGCAAAGTTCTTATTCCCCATATTATGGATGGCACATTATAGAAGTCAGAAATCTGATGAATTCAGATAACCGAGTAACATCCAAATTATACCACCAGCAAATATCTAAACTTTGTTTATTTGTTTATTCCAGAATTCCTACTTTATTTAGTGAGTCTTGAGAGCTTAGTGTAGTGTGTGTGTGTGTGTGTGTGTGTGTGTGTGTGTGTGTGGGTGCATGAACATCTGAGCCCCATCTTAATATATTTATATTTAGTACATTTGCTATATGCATTACTGTCAACCTATATAGTAAATATTCTTAGATAAAACAAGTGTAAATAGATTGTCTTATATGTCGCCTTACCCACTGGGTTATATAGTATACTCCTTCCTCATTTTGGAGATCATGGAATGAAAGAAGCAGAATTTTTTCTGGCTTCTTATTTCACTAGAATTGGCACCAGATCCAACCTTAGAGCAGTTCAAGGGCTTTTTTCATAACATCCAGGAGGGTCCAGCGGAAGGTTCAATCTCACAGTAAACGAAAAGGTTTTCAGGATAGGTCTACAAAAGCCTTGTTTCCTTTATATGTACACTTAGATAGATATATTCTTTTTTAAGGTTTGTTTCTCTTTACAACAGTAACTATTTTCTACTTAGAAGTTTTTTTTTTTTTTTTAATACTAAAGTAAATACTGCACATGGCACCCCGCTCCAGTACTCTTGCCTGGAAAATCCCATGGACGGAGGAGCCTGGTGGGCTACACTCCATGGGGTCGCTAAGAGTCAGACATGACTGAGTGACTTCACTTTCATTTCTCACTTTCATACATTGGAGAAGGAAATGGCAACCCACTCCGGTGTTCTTGCCTGGAGAATCCCAGGGACGGGGGAGCCTGGTGGGCTGCCGTCTATGGGGTCGCACTGAGTTGGACACGACTGAAATGACTTAGCAGCAGCAGGAGCAGCAGCAAATACTGCACAGAATGAAGCAGCCTGTGTGACTGCGACAAAGGCAGAACATCTTGTTGTTTAGTTGCTCTTTCCCGTCCGACTCTTTGCGACCCCATGGACAGTAGACCACTAGGCTCCTCTGTCCACAGCATTTCCTCGGCAAGAATACTGGAGCGGGTTGCCGTTTCCTTCTCCAAGGGATCTTCCCGACCCAGGGACTGAACATAAAACTAACTGACAATGTTTGTTAAAAACTGCCATGCACCATGCAATATGTTAAACATTTTACAGGTATTATTTCATCCAATTCTCAAAAAATCTAATTGGAAAAAATTGGGTAATTTTCATAAAATTATACATGAAGCACAAGAAGAACAAGAATTAAAACCCAGGCTTATCTAATGCTAAGCTACCTCAGCCTGACCACCAACTAAGCCAAACTAGGTTTGATTTTTTTCACGAAAAAATCATAATAACAATAACTAACATACCCACTCCAGTACCCTTGCCTGGAAAATCCCATGGATCGAAGAGCCTGGTAGGTTACAGTCCATGGAGTTGCAGAGTCGGACACGACTGAGCGACTTCACCTTACCTTACCTTAACATGTATTTACTATGTGTCAGCACTAATTCTTGAAAATGATACTCTAACTAAAAGCAGTTATTAGTCTGATTTATAAATGAGGAAACCAAGGGATTAAAAAGTCAAATAACTTACCCAAGGTCACAGAAGGCTAAAAATTAATTTAAACCAAGACATTCTACTGTCAGAGCCCAGACTCTCAACCACTACACTAAAACAATATATTTTTCTGTAGCAATTTCAGCCTGCTAAAAATTTAGCAGACAAATTCACTGTGGTCTGTTATTGGTATCACATTTTAAATGCACTTGCAACATGTACAAATGTGTACACATACATACACATGCACTGTTAATGACTGTATTTCTAGATTATTTGATATTTCAAAAAATTATCTATAAATTGTGTGCAAAATTTTCATATTTCAAAGGCAAAATCTCTTACTTTTTCTGTAAATTTGACCATTTTCCTCCCAGGGAGTTCAAAGTAGTTCTTTGATAAATAACATAATTTTATAACGCAGAGTGAAATATCATTACACCCACTTTGTGGGTAAAAAAAAACTAAGTCACAGAAAAATTAAATGTCAGGCTGCAATTCAAAGAGTAAACGGCAGCACTGGGAATAGAATACAAAAGTCCTAGATTAGTGATATGTCTATAAGGTTATACTTTGATAAATAATTTTATAATGCAGTGTGAAATATCATTACACCCACTTTGTGGGTAAAAATAACTAACTCATAGAAAATTCAATGGTGAGTTTGTGAGGTCATCCTTCAGTACACATTTGTGGGTCATACACTATAGAGGATACATGGCAGACAACATAAGGTTTGGGAAAATATAAGAAAAATCATTCTTAGCTAATAATCTTACAGAAACAGATGTAAGAAGAACCATAAGGGAAGAATAAGGCAACTACTAGTAAAAAAAAAAAAACAAAAAAAAAACTCTATGATATGTACAAAGAAACCAAAACAGGAAAAATCACTCTCAGGTTGAAAGACAGGGAAAAGTTTCAAAGTGACTTAGCATTTGAACTAAACTTTCCTGGTAGCTCAGACGGTAAAGCATCTGCCTTCAGTGCAGGAGACTGGGGTTTGATCCCTGGGTCAGGAAGATCCCCTGGAGAAGGAAATGGCAACCCACTCCAGTATTCTTGCCTGGAGAATTCAATGGACAGAGGAGCCTGGTAGGCTACAGTCCATGGGGTCACAAAGAGTCTGACATGACTGAGCGACTTCACTTCACTTTAAGAACAGTTAAAATATTCGCACAGAAAGATAGAGAAAACTGCATTCCAGATAGAAGTATTATATCATCATAAACAAAGAAATGATTTTCCCAAAGAACAGCTCAGAGGAAGCTGCACTATGGGACCTACAAAGAAGAAAACAATAAGATCTGAGGGAAAGAAAGCTTGATGCAGATTGTGCTGTTATTTAGTCATTAAGTCCTGACTGATTTGTGACCCCTATGGACTGTAGCCGCGAGGCTCCTTTTATCGATGGGATTTCCCAGGCAAGAGTACTGAAGTGGGTTGCCATTTCCTTCTCCAGGGGATCTTTCTGACCCAGAGATCGAACCCTCACTTCCTGCATTGGAAGGTGTATTCCTTACCACTGGGTCACCAGGAAAGCCCTGATGCAGACTAGAGAGGGCATTTTCAGGCAGGCTAAGGAACTGAGCTTTCTTCTAAACTAAGAAGAACAAGGAAATGACATAATAGATTGCGAGCTTCAAGGAGACTGCTCTGGCAAAAGTTTTAGAAGATTAACTAGGGATAAGAGTAACTAACTGGCTGCATACTTGTTGAATGATATTGTGCCTGGGGTATGTGAAGTCACTGGATAGTCACTGAAGGTATTTCTTAAAACGTAATTTTATTGGAAGATCTGGAGTGGTGGAGACAAGAACAACTTTTTGTGTCCCTTAAAAGCTCTTTACACATGCATTAGAATCATACTTTGCACAGTGATAATAAATAATATAGAAAAACATGTAAAACTCACATGGTGGCAGATCATTAGGGCTGTGCTCTAAGGCAGCGCCACCCTCCTCCTCTCTACTCAATAACTAGGCTCCCTTCTCCTTCACTGGCTGTTGAAAGCTCTAAGTTACAAATATTTGGCAAACACTGTACAAGGTTTTAATCATTTAAGCAGGAAGGTCTAAAATATGGCAGTTATGGGCAAAACTGCAAGGAGGAAATGGGTGGGGTAGTTATTAGGGATAAGGTAATGGCTGTCATCCATTCTTTATCCTTCTCCCCAGATTTGGTTTAGATGTCCATCCTACAAACTTCCACAGAACACTGCACACTGTTGGCTCAGCATTTATTATACCAAATTGACAGATTTCCTGTTTGTGTATCCCTCACCTCAATTCATAACAAATTCATACCAAATCAGGGACTGCCCTGGGTACAGATGTATTCATAATACTTTGTACAACTGCTGGCATCTAGTAAGTATTCAGTAAATGTCTGCTGACTAAATAATTATAGAAGCAACAGATGAAATCACATCATAATTACTCATATATTGCTTTCACAGAGGGAAAGAACTTGCCTATCCATTTGACCTGAGAATCCTATCCCTTCACAAAGATTTAATCAGGCCAGAAATGAGAATGTTTTCTCAGCCAAGGTGAGGTGTGCTGTGGTAGCCTGGGAGACACCTTCAACCACCCTTCCTACTCTTTCAAAACAAATTTGAAGTAGTGAACCAAGGAGGTGTATTTGAAAGTGAATATAAATTTTATATTTATATACCCTTAAGATATTAGTTTAGATGTACTGGTTTTAAAGTAACATTTCTTAATGGAGTAATGGTATACCACCTGTAAATCTATTAATATCTGTATCTCCCAATAATATTATAATATGCAAAATCTAAGGGTAACAACAGTTTTATTTTCAATAGAATATTTTAATAAAAATATTTGTAAAATACTTCAGAAAAACGCCTCAACATAAATACTTAAAACATAGGAATGCTTTAATGAGCATGAATTAAATTTATAAATAAAGTCTGGGGAAAATGTTTCAAGTTAAATTTTATTATCACAGGTTTTGAGACTGAGAAGACTGAAAGAAATAACCCTCCTTTCATTCCTTCCTTCCCTACTTATTTCCCTTTCTGAATCATCAGGGGAAAAAAAAAAGGCAAAAAACTTGCTACCAATGAGGCATAGAAGAGAAACAAGACAACTTTCACAGAGCTCAGCATATGGAAAAAGGGAGGAAGCAAAGACAGAAACCTGCTTTAGTGATGTGATTAATGCTGGTGGTAGGACAAAAAAGCAAAGTTGTAAGCAACCTTCTAAAAATAAATAAAAACTAAGTATGAGTGTCCCATTCAGTCCTACTAGCCTTGTCAAGAAAGCTGTCAAGAAGAGAAGTTTACTAACTGGACTACTTAATGTGGACTTCTGAAACTACTTTTTCTCCAGTATCAGGTATTTAAAAAGAGGAGAAAACAGAAATATTTTCTTTGCATGTCATTGTAAAAAGCCAGCATATAGTACTTTACAAAGGAAAAGAGGATTCTTTGTACGCCATGGTATAAGATGAAAATTCTGTAAGAAATACTCAGTGATGTCGTTCAGTCCCTCAGTTATGCCCGACTCTCTGTGACCCCATGGACTGCAGCACACCAGGCTTTCCTGTCCTTCAACATCTCCGGGAGCTTGCTCAAACTCATGTCCAATGAGTTGGTGATGCCATTCAACCATCTCATCCTCTGTCACCCCCTTCTCCTCCTGCCATCAGTCTTGCCAAGCATCAGGGTCTTTCTGAGTGAGCTCTTCACATGAAGTGATCAAAGTACTGGAGCTTCAGCTTCAGTATTCATCTTTCCAATGAATATTCAGGATTGATTTCCTTTAGGATGGACTCTGATCTTGAAGTCAAAGGGGATCTCAAGAGTTTTTCTCCAATACCACAGTTCAAAACCATCAATTGCTTTGATGCTTAGCCTTCTTTGTGGTCCAACTCTCACATCCATACATGACTACTGGAAAAACTGTAGCCTTGACTATACAAACTTTTGTTGCCAAAGTAATGTCTCTGCTTTTTAATATGCTGTCTAGGTTGGTCATAGCTTTTCTTTGAAGGAGCAAGCATCTTTTAATTTCATAGCTGCAGTCACCATCTGCAGTGATTTTGGAGTCCCAAAAAGTAAAATCTTTCACTGTTTCCATTGTTTTCCCATCTATTTGCCATGAAGTGATGGGACTGGATGGCATGATCTCAGTTTTTTAATGTTGAGTTTCACTCTCCTCTTTCACCTTCATCAAGAAGCTCTGTCATTTCTCTTCACTTTCTGCCATAAGAGTGGTACCATCTCCATATTTGAGGTTACTGATATTTCTCCAGCTATCTTGATTCCAGCTTGTGCTTCATCCAGCCCAGCATTTCACATGATGTACTCTGCATATAAGTTAAACAAGCAGGATGACAATATATGGCCTTGACATACTCCTTTCCCGATTTGGAACCAGTCTGTTGTTTCATGTCCAGTTCTAACTGTTGCTTCTTGACCTACATACAGGCTTCTCAGGAGGCAGGTAAGGCGGGCTGGTATTTAAATCTCTTTAAGAATTTTCCACAGTTTGTTGTTATCCACAGAGTCAAAGGTTTTAGCGTAGTTAATGAGCAGATGTTTTTCTCAAACTCTCTCGCTTTTTCTATGATCCATCTAAGGCTGACAATTTGATCTCTGGTTCCTCTGCCTTTCCTAAATGAAGTTCTCTGTTCACATACTGTTGGAGCCTGGCTTGGAAGATTTGGAGCATTACTTTGCTAATGTGTAAGATGAGTGAATTGTGTGGTAGTTTGAACATTCTTTGCCATTACTCTTCTTTGGGACTGGAATGAAAACTAAACTTTTCCAGTCCTGTGGCCACTGCTCAGCTTTCCAAATTGCTGGCATGTTGAGTGCAGCACTTTAACAGCATCATCTTTTAGGATTTGAAATAGCTCAGCTGGAATTCCATCACCTCCACCAGCTTTGTTCACAGTGATGCTTCCTAAGGCCCACCTGACTTGACACTCCAGGATGTCTGGCTCTAGGTGAGTGATGACACCATTGTGGTTATCTGGGTTGTGGTTATCTGGATCACATCATGATGGTGTGATCACTCAACAATAGGAAAAGTTTAATATATACAATAAANACAGTGATGCTTCCTAAGGCCCACCTGACTTGACACTCCAGGATGTCTGGCTCTAGGTGAGTGATGACACCATTGTGGTTATCTGGGTTGTGGTTATCTGGATCACATCATGATGGTGTGATCACTCAACAATAGGAAAAGTTTAATATATACAATAAAACCCTTACCAAAAAATATTATGTAAGCTCCTTAAACATTATATTATGGAAAATATTTAATGTTTAATGGCATGGAAAATATATGTATAATGATTTAAGTGAAATTAAAAGAGCAGATTATAAGCAGAGCAGAGCATACACAAAACATACATGATTAATTAGAATGGTGGCCCTACTTCCCCCATGAAGAATTAAGCTTTTTCCTGAAATTTAGGAAAATTAAAGAGATTTCCTGTTTCTCGTGTGAACCCTGTGGCTCTCCATCTCTGGTTCTGACTGCCTTTGCTCTGAACAGCCAACATTTTATCAGCAGGAGAATGAAATCTTCCCATTTCATCTACCCACAGCTCTGTCTAAAAATGTGGAAATAAATGTGATACATATATGCTAATAGCTGGATTTTCATTATCCAAATAAATTTCATTAGCCATCTCCTCAGAGAAATATAGCTGACAACTTTTTTCTCTTTTATTTTCCTCATTTTTAATTGCCAGTGTTCTATAAATGGAAATCTTTTATTAAATAGAGGCCAGTTAAAGGGCTATTTGCTTTCCTGCCCAATATCTAAGGTTAATGTCCAATGGCATATTAATAATGAAATATTAAAATTTCTTTGTAGGCACACAGATATACTTCGCAATACTCCAAAAATTTGCTGATAAATAAATAGTATATAAAATAGCAGAATCTGGCATAGAAAATTCCATAAAGAAAGAAAAAATCTAAATATCCTTGATTTAGAATCAGGAAATTCAAGAGTTGCTAATGCTATGTAGCACTTACTAAGCACCTCTGCTGAGGAATGGGAAGACAGCCATATAGAAATGACTGGATCCCCAAAATCTTTTACACATAGTCTCAAATGGGAAAGCAGGGTGTTCCTTAGAAAGATAGGTTCTTAGAAGCAGTGTGTTCAGGGCTACAGGCTCCACGGACTCCCTAATTAGCCTTCTGTCTTCTGAGAGAAAGACATATGCCTTTACACCCACCCCAGGTTAAAGAAGGGTGACTGTTAGCACTGATATAGCTCCATGTTTCTCAAATCTTATTAAGCTACTTTGCACTTGGTTCAACCTCATAATATGAACTGTCATAGCAACTCATTCAGCTGCTTCCCACATAGAAGTTTATAGTCTATTTTTAACTGAAACTTCATCTAAGTCACAGAAGAACTGACAAAATACAAAAGCTCAGCTGGAAACACATTTCTGAAATTATCTTTATGGTTTGTTGAAAGGCAACTCTATTTCAAAGAAATTAATAAATGAGATTGTGGCCTTTTAGGTTAAAAAATCAACTTCAGAAGCAGAAAGATAGTATTTCAATATCTATTTATGTTCTACAATTTAAAAATCTCCTTGCCTTTATATCCATTCCTTCTTATATCAATGAAGAAAATTATTTTAAGGTGGAAAATAAACATGTAACATCTAAGCCTTAAGAGAAAAATGTGAATTATTTAAAAGATCTTAGTGTAAAACCATACCAGGCAATAATTCAGATACTCTACCTTCTGCTCAAAACAAATAACAACATTCTTTGCTAAATGTTAGAAAATTTCCTTAAAGTGACTATAAAAACATTTCTAATATAATACATCCCTTTTCTCAAAAGATATCTATAATTTTCCTCTCTTCTAGTCATTGACTTACGCTATTATATAAAAGCAATTATCAGTTTGAACTAAAAGTTACCATTTGTTAATCTTATGAATGCTTGTTTTGACGAAAATAGTTTTTTTTTAAAGTAAAAAGATTTGAAAAACTCCCCCCTTACTAAAGTAGAACTCAAACTCTGCACCCAGGATTACCACATCCAGTGGAAACTCAAACTCTGTACTTTGGATTAGCGCATCCAACAGCGTCTGCCCCTACCTTACTCTGTAACACTACCTTCTAATTCTCTGATCCACCTCTCCAGTCACACTGNAAATAAATAAATAAATAAAAATTATAGTCTAACTCCTAAAAAAAAAAAATAAATAAATAAATAAAATAAAGTAAAAAGATTTACTTATTCCCATACTCAACCTATCATTGTCAGTCATCCTAGAGATATATCACAGTTTCATAGAAGTCACATGTAAATTCTTCCTGTCTCTGTATCCCCACACCCTTTCCTCTCCTCTCCTTCTTTCTCAACCTTTGTGTGTGTATGTATATATATATACACAAACATACACTACTATAGAGTTGCAGAAAGTTAAGATTATTTTTGCTTTGGAGTTTTTCATTCTCAAACTGCACCTTTAAAGAAAGTGATACTAACAATGAGAAATTTCCAGGTCGTATATTAAATTTGTTCTGACACTGAAATTATCCATTTGAATAAATTCTCCAAGTGCAGACCTCATCGATAATTAAAATACTGATGAAAGGATATTAGCAAAGAAGAAAAAAATGTCACGATAAAAACCTGAGGTGAAATAAGGACAAGATTTTCTACAGAAAACACACATGCACATTATTTCGGCCTTTATAAATTCCATTAATATGAGGCTATCATGTTCATTTAACAATATACATTAACTGCCTACCACATGCAGAGACTACAACAAATGAAGTATAAAAAGACGAATTTTCAAGAATCTTTTTGATGCTTAGAAAATTATACATATCCAATTTATTTTTAAAATATTCTCAATTTTTCTACCAAGTCCATGGCAAAATTGAAATATTTTAATTCAATGAAAACCAGAGAAGCAATTCTGAAAAATGAAAGCAGGTTGTCAGAGCACTTTTCATAATCACAATGAAAATTTTTTTCTCTGAAATTAATCCTTAATCATTTAGGAAATGCATGTTTCTTAAAACGAAGTATGTCCCCGTAACTAGGAAAACAGCTTTCAAGAAAGACAAAGGTTGAAGAAATTGGGAAGTGGAGGGCTACAAAATTGTAACTAAGAACATCTAAGATGTTTCACTGAACTAAACACCTCTGTTCTTCGAAAATAATTCTGAAGAGCTAGCAGGCACCAAATACAACTTCTACAGTCCTTTCATAAAAGTCATTACTCAGACTAAAAGCAAACTTTCTCTGGCAAATCATTCATTAACTGCCATGTTAGTCACTCAGTCGTATCCAACTCTTAGTGTCCCTATGGACCATAGCCCCCCAGGCTCCTCCCATGGACTTCTCCAGGTAAGAATATCAGAGTAGGTAGCCATTTTCCTCTCCAAGGGATCTTCCCGACCCAGGGATTGAACCTGGGTCTACCTGCACTGCAGGCAGATTCTGAGCCACCAGGGAAATCTAAAACCTACAATGCACAGAGTAACTAGTTCTCTTAGATTCTAACAATCTGGACTTGCGAAGTTCTCGGCCTCATGGACCATTCCGAAATCCTAAGATATCTAGAGGAGATTTTCTTTAAAAAAAATGACTGGGTACAATCCTGAAAAATTTAGGAATTTTTATATAAATGGGGATCTCACAGAAACTTTGCTTAATTTTGTTTAGTTTTGACATATGTGCAATAGAGGAAAGACATGGTAAACATCACATCCTATGGAGATGAAACACAAATATAAATTTAGAAAATTCGAGGTAAACTAGAATAGTGCTAACTACAACAGTTGTGGTCTTTAGAATGAATATCGTTCATTCATGTCAGGATAGTGGCATTTTAAAGTTCCAAAGTCCCAAAGGTGAGAAAGCAAAATTTAGGCATAATTTCATATAACAATCATGAAAGCTTAAAAGTCCAAGGATCATGACCCTATTTTTACACAAACACTTGGTCTACTGGAACACACAAAGGTAATGATCTACTAAAAGCAAGGGACATAACTAAGACATCTTAAAGCCTTTGAAAGACCCACACATGGACACACTTATCCAAAGAGACTAACAAAACTGAATACAGTTAAATTATAAGGGAGAATGAATAAGCATTTCTTTGTGTGTGTTTATGCCTAGTTTTTTAACATCTGAAGAACAATTTAAAAAATAAATTTAGTAAAATTTATTAAACTTAATAAAATCCAATTCTGTATCCAGAATCAAGCAATTATTAAATCCAAGTGAAAATAAAAACTCTACAGAGGAAAAACCAAATTCATGCATATTTGAAACTTCATCACAAAGAAAGCTAGTAAACCCTCTCCTTAGAACTGTCCAACTTTAAGATCAAATTCCTAATAAGAATGCCAGCATCCATGACAATGGATGGACAGACAACGTTTGGTCTATTTCCACATTAGTCACTAATGTAAGCATACTGACTTATATCCTCCAGATTATATCGATGCATGCACCTTTTTCTAACAATAATGCCTGCTCTTATTACTTTCTAATCAAAAGTTTAAAAAATAATTTTAATAGATACTATAAATTATGGAGATAATTATATTGTGTGTATTGATTATTTGGGGTTTTATACTCATTAATTTCATTTTTTTACTTCATTTTTTTGAAACTCATAATCTAATATTTCCATTTTCTACCTATACATGGTGTGGTGATTTAGTCACTCTGTTAAATGCGACTCTTGCAACTCCATGGGCAGTAGCCCACGAGGCTCCTCTGCCCATGGGATTCTCCAGGCAAGAATACTGGAGTGGGTTTCCATTTCCTTCACCAGGGGATTGTCCCAACCCAGAGACTGAACCCGGGTCTCCTGCACTCTAGGCAGATTCTTTACTGACTGAGTCACCAGGGAAGCCCACATGTGCCTATTAATGATTAATTATTTCCTTTTATCCCTAAACGACCCAATGAAATCATAAGTTTCTTTTAAAGTATTTAAGTAACCAATTCACTCTTGCTTATTTCTCACATCATTTGTAAAAACACAATCATGGCAAAAAACTCAGGAGATTTAACACACTAGCACCTCTTTTTCCCCAAAAGGGTAGGGAAACAATTAGAGTCTAATAAAGAATATGCCTAATGGGGAATGAGGATGGAACACTGGTTTACAAAAGTTGATGCTTATAATGAATATGAAGCTAGAAAAAGAAATATAATTTAGGGAACTTAGTTTAAAAAAAAAGCAAAAGTGAGAGTCTCCAGTTTTTTTATTCACACATATACAAACATTTATATATTAATTATAAAGAACAATTATATATACATAAATATAAAGAATCTGAGCTTATAAACGGGCTTCCTAGATGGTGCAGAGGTAAAAAATCCGCCTGCCAATGCAGGAGAAGTAGGAGATGCAGGTCCAATCCCTCAGTCGCGAAGACTCCCTAGAAAAGGAAATGGCAATCCACTACAGTATTCCTGCCTAGGAAATCCCACAGACAGAGAGTATGGTGGGCCCCAGTCCATGGTGTCACAAAAGAGTTGGACACGACTTAGCATGCAGCTAGCAAATAGGAAGCCTGATGGGCTGCCATCTCTGGGGTCGCACAGTCGGACATGACTGCAGTGACTTAGCAGGAGCAGCAGCAAATAGGAAAGGGGGAACAATTGCACCATGGATCAAAAAAAGGCAGGCAGGGCCATCCTGCACAATGCTCAAGGAATAAAGTACTCTTTGACAGTGAATAGCCTCCTCAGAACTCTCCCAAAGATTCCTTAGGCCACCTTTACGAGCAAGGTTGGCAGATTTACCAAATTAAAAGGTACCCAATTGAAGCTGAATTTCAAATAAATGGTAAATAATTTTTTAGCATATGTATGCAATGAAATACTGGGGACATACACATACTAAAAAATTATGAGTTGTTATTTGAAATTCAATTTTAACCAAAAATTCTCTATTCTTCTGGAGACTCTGGTTTGGATGCTTAATATTTGCCATTTACTGAATCTAGTTCCTTCTGAACAAAAGAAAACAGTATCAAAACTTGAAAATCCAGGATCCTAACTCCAAAGAGATTAGTAGAGGATTACAGTTTAAAGGCCACAGCAGCCAAATATTTTGTTTCCTGTTTGCTAATATAAAGAATAGAGACCTGTCACACCACCTGCGTGACCTTGGGCAAATCACTTAACTTCTCTCCACAGCTAAAGTTTCATATATTACTTCAGTTCAGTTCAGTCGCTCAGTCATGTCTGACTCTTTGTGATCCCATGAACTGCAGCATGCCAGGCCTTCCTGTCCATCACCAACTGCCAGAGTCTACCCAAACCCATGTCCATGTGTCAGTGAGGCCATCCAACCATCTCATCCTCTGTCATCCCCTTCTCCTCCTGCTCTCAATCTTTCTGAGCAGCAGGGTCTTTACAAATGAGTCAGCTCTTCGCATCAGGTAGCCAAAGTATTGGAGTTTCAGCTTCAACATCAGTTTCAGCTAACATCACCCAGAACTGATCTCCTTCAGAATGGACTGGTCGGGTCTCCTTACAGTCCAAGGGACTTTCAAGAGTCTTCTCCAACACCACAGTTCAAAAGCATCAATTCTTTGACACCCAGCTTTCTTCACAGTCCAACTCTCACATCTATACATGACCACTGGAAAAACCATAGCCTGGACTAGACGGACCTTTGTTGGCAAAGTAATGACTCTGCTTTTTTAATATGCTGTCTAGGCTAGTCATAACCTTCCTTCCAAGGAGTAAGAGTCTTTTAATTTCATGGCCGCAATCACCATCTTCAGTGATTTTGGAGCCCCCAATAATAAAGTCTTTCACTGTTTCCACTGTTTCCTCATTTATTTGCCATCATGAATTGATGGGACTGGATGCCATGATCTTAGTTTACTGAATGCTGAATTTTAAGCAAACTTTTTCACTATCTTCTTTTACTTTCATCAAGAGTCTTTTTAATTCTTCTTCACTTTCAGCCATAAGAGTGGTGTCATCTGTATATCTGAGGTTATTGATATTTCTCCCAGAAATTTTGATTCCAGCTTGTGCTTCATCCAGCCCAGTGTTTCTCATGATGTGCTCTGCATATAACTTANCCAACCAGTCCATTCTGAAGGAGATCAGTCCTGGGTGTTCTTTGGAAGGAATGATGCTGAGGCTGAAACTCCAATACTTTGACCATCTCATGCGAAGAGTTGACTCATTGGAAAAGACCCTGATGCTGGGAGGGATTGGGGGCAGGAGGAGAAGGGGACAAAAGAGGATAAGTTGGCTGGATGACATCACCAACTTGATAGACATGAGTCTGGATAAACTCTGGGAGTTGGTGATGGACAGGGAGGTCTCGAGTGCTGCCATTCATGGGGTCGCAAAGAGTCAGACACGACTGAGCGACTGAACTGAACTGAAATAGAAAACCTAGATAATTCACATATTTTTTAAATTTGGAACATAAAATCTTTTTCAACAGTTTTTATCAGTTATTACTAACTGATAATGCATTTACCAATGTCTTAGTAATCAATCTTTAAAACAATATAGAGAATAAAATGCAAAGCAGTTATTTTGTCTTTTTTCCTATGGTAGTCAAGAAATGATGACTGAGAAAATAAGACAGTCATAGTTTAAATAATATAATTGATGATATTAAATAGTTATCATAAACCTATTTTATTCTTAATAATTAAAATTCACTGTACATCAGGTTGCTATAGCAACATAACTTCACTGAAAAATAAATTCTTCAAGTTCTGCCATGAAGCATGCTGCCGACCTGAAGTCTTTATTTTGAGAATAGGGAGAAAACTATATAATTTTCCAGTTCGTAAATGTCTAATCAATATTTAGAATTGCTTTCCAATCTATAGCAGGAGTTTTGCTCTCAGAGTCCTGGGGACTGAGTCTTTTATTTGGCTTTCATTTCTTTATCCCCTTAATACATGAAAACATTCTTGATAAGAACCATTTCAGCAGGGCTCACCTCAGGCAAATTGGCTCCAACTATAAATAGTAAAATCTGCCATCTGCCTTTCTATTCTTGTGCTGAATGCAGTGCTGGCATTGTGTTCACACTTCACTGGAGCCAGGCCTGATGCTGTATCGCCAGCAGCAACAGAAAATAATAGTGCAAGACAGAGATAATGAAGTGAAGAACAGAAATGGTACTACTATAATTAACTGCTATTTTGATATTCACCACAATAAAGTATACACAATGGTGTGGAGACACCCTAAAGCCACATTTTGCCTCAGCCTTGTAAATGAGTTTGAAACCAAACTATTGTTGGAGCCCAGTGATTTTACATTACTGAAGACTAATTAAAATGTACAGAACCTAAGTACAGTTAGCAATCTATGTTTGTCAAGTTAGAAAGAGGCNGTATACACAATGGTGTGGAGACACCCTAAAGCCACATTTTGCCTCAGCCTTGTAAATGAGTTTGAAACCAAACTATTGTTGGAGCCCAGTGATTTTACATTACTGAAGACTAATTAAAATGTACAGAACCTAAGTACAGTTAGCAATCTATGTTTGTCAAGTTAGAAAGAGGCTCCATAGTTGACCCATGTAGTTTTTATACTAAAGATAGTTAATGAAGCATTTCTTTCTACAATCATGGCTATTCTCCTGTTCTGTTTTAAAGAGATAAGCTCTTTAATGATGAAAAAGCCCTTTTGCTGTGCCTGACCCTCCCTTACTCTCAGTTCTGAGTTGAGTGAGTCAAAGTTGCTCAGTCGTGTCTGACTTTTTGCAGTACTTGTGACCCCATCTCTGTGTGATTCTCACTCAGGCTTCTCTCTATGTGATCCTCACCCAGGTCAGAATACTAGAGTAGGTAGTTGTTCCCTTTTCCAGGGGATCTTCCCAATCCAGGGATGGAACCCAGGTTTCCCACACTGCAGGCGGATTCTTTATTGTCTGAGCCACCAGGCTGAAATGCTATGCAAATTTTCATTTCAACACAGCTCCCTGTATTTCTTTTGGGATATTTTAAATCCTTAGCTACTGTAAGATATAGACCTTTCCTCAACCTTGCCATTACATAAATTCCACCTATTTTAAAATAGAGAATGACTGTCAAGGAAGTCATTTGGATATTGTAATTGAAGAGGAATGTATATAGGACAACGGTCATATTGTATATTCCTATATTAGTAACCCTGATATTCCTGTATCATTAATTACTGAAGCCCTGAGCTTACTTACATCAGTAGCAGCCAACACCAGGAGGCAGAGAACACAATATGAATAGTGTCCCTAGAGCTATGCAACATGACAGAATTAAATGTATTTTTCATGCCTAAGATGAGATGAGAACAGAATAGATTCCTTTGGTTTTGTTTTGGTATGTTTTATTTATTTGTTTTTAATTCCCCTCATGGATTTAACATACAGTGAGGATTGACTATCACTGGCCTAATAATATCAATATATGTATCAAAGTTTTTCAAGATAAAATGATTTCACCCTCTAAAAATTTTTACCTACAAGCACCTCCTAGCTTTCACATTCAAAAAATCAGTAATACTCTTAACTGATTGATGCTAGCAAATATCAAATATAAAGTATTTTGTCAATGTGAAAATAATAAAAAAATGTCACTTTGTAAAGATATAGAAAACAAAGGCAATTAGAAATTACAACATAATACATGTAAGACCATGAAATATTCTTTAGGGGACACTTTGCTTCATGAGAGAAATAAACTTATTGAGATGAATGAAGTGCCATCTGGAAGTCTACTATAACCACACAGCATTTATACTGGCTTAGCTGAATTTTTTTACTTCCTAATAAGCTAAGGGGACATTTAACAAATGCAGCCCTGACTGACTGTTACCATGTATTATTACAGTATGTATTTCTATGGATTAAGACTCTTTAAAAAAACTTGCCTTGCTAAAAATTGTATCAGTAGTTCCCTAGAACTGGAGGGGTATTACTTGTTCACTATAGATCGGTAATGTTTTGTAGTAACTTGCCAGAAGAGAATTTATGGCTCTCTTAGAAATAAAAATGGAGGCCCTTACAGGTATTTTCAAAGACATTAAAATATCGCAAGGAAGACATCAGTATTTCTTTCAAATTACTTTTAATAGGTCCTATTCAGCCAAGTCCTGCTTCTACATCTCCCTCTATAAAACATATTTGAAATGAAGTAAATATTTCCCAAGCTTAATCTAACATAAGAAAACCTATTTTAGTATCATGTTAAATTTAGACTGCATTCTTATAATACAGCACTAATGATAATAATGTTATATACTTCGTGAAATATTACTCAAATGTGCATCTGAAATCTTCATCTTAGTGAAATTGCCAGGGTCTTCCAATAGGTCTCGTTTTAAAATAATTCATTAGCTCCACATTTTAAAGGAATTATGAGCTAACAGTTGAATAAAGAACTATATTAACAATCATCTTACAGCATCTATTATTTTTTTAAAATTACTGTTTAAATACTGGTTTCAAATCTCAGCTCTGTCCCTTACTAGGGCTATTTAAACTTATTAAGCCTCAGTTTCACCTATGAGTGTAATTATAACACTTAATTCATACAGTTGTTTTGAGGATTAAAGAAAGCATAAAGCATTTCACACACACACAGAGACACTCTCTGTCTCTCTCACACACACACACTTTTCAAAGGTAGAATAACTCAAGTTCCTGCTAACTGATTTCAAGATTTTACCTTATTAAAGGAGCAGATAATTTTACTTTGCAAAAGTAATGGGTATTTCAGAAAAATTTGACTTGGTCTTGGTATTTGTCTAGATTATCTGTAATTACAGGACTACTTTATAGGATTATTTTGAGATAAAAATGAAAAAAATCTTCATTGGGTTTAGCACAACACCCATCATTTAACCAAGTGCTCGCTGCTGATGAGTGATTCTTTTTCTCATTGTTATTCAGTTAAATATAGCTTTTATGGAATGGCTCATCATGGCCCTGTTAGTCCATCAAGTGCCTCTGTGCACATTAGGAAAAAGCACCCCTCCCCTTGGACTGTGGGTGGCACAATGCCAAGCCAAGGTGCACCCTTGAGAAAGCTGAATCACGACCTGCCTCCCAGCCAGGCTGCCTCTGCTGGTTATCAACCTTGATTAAAGTACCGAGAGGTGGGGAGGCAGAAAACACTTCCTGAACAAAATGAGTGTTAGAGCAGATGGTGAAACAAGGGAAGAAGCATTAGAAAACAAATAGAAATATTAGGAAATAAATCAAAGAAATTTATTCAAAGAGATAGCATGCATGAATGTTAAATGATAATGTACTTCATAAGCAACATTCTTTCTTAGAGTAGGTGAGAACTCAGACGTAACAAAGTCAGTCATCTGGATGGGGAAGAGAGGGTTAATGGGTAAAATCTTCAAGGAACATGGTGTACCTACAGTCATATAGATATAGGTGTAATGAGAAATTCAGATACTATGGGTAGAGGATCAACTGGTGTGAAGAGATTAATCAGATTCAGCTATTGGTTATAAGTCTGCATAGTCCTTTCTAGTAATACTACAAAATTTAATATATACTGGTGAGCTGATTTTCAGAAAAGGAGTATCTATAAACTGGTTCACTGCAGCACTACATCAGCTAATTTTCACAGTGAGAACCTCAGGTCCTACAAAGGGAAGTTTGCAGAGGCTCTGTCCGGGAAACTCACACTGCACCTAGATACATGGACTTGGTTACTTTTGCAAGTGTCTCTAACAACAAAAGCTCCAGTTGGTTAAATCTGCCAAGGGTACACTGGTTTTCACTCATTTCCTTCCAGTTTGTTATTTGTATTTATCATCCTTGGCACACTCTGCCAAACACTTAACATTGCTTACGCCCACTCTACTCTTCCCCAGACCATTCTGACAGTACTCTCACAGAACTCTGGAGAAGAACAAGTTAACTCTACTACTCTTCAAGTTTTCATTGATTGTTCCTTTAACAATCTGGCTTTCCTTCTCAATCTCTCCAACTCGAATTATTTGTGTCACCTTCCACTCCTCAGTTCTTCTTTGCCAATTACAGACCACTGTTATACCAACTTCTCATTTTCAACTCCTAGCCATAAACTTTTCTACCAATTCCTATTTCTATATATATTCGCACCCTAATAACCCTGCTCCACAGACTTTACAGGTTTAAAGGTTGTTCTCTGTCCTATTCCCTCTGCTCAGAAGTGAACTTAAAAGTCACACTGACCACTAGCACTTCCTGAACTTCAAGTGATCTTATTTCCACCTATTCCAAATACCTACCATTACTACTCTACTAATAGTAACTATGACCTTCTTTGTATCCCAGACTCTGAACACTATAGCCCTCAACTCTCTTCCCTCTATCTGATTCCTCACTCCTGTAAAAACTCATCTTAATCTCCCATTAATTAATCAAAACACTTTTGGTGTACCTCTCTACCCAGTTTAATTTGCAACCATTTCAAATGAGTCTTCAATAGTACCCTCCTATTCCTTCTCCTCTGGAAATTCTGCTATGCAAAACTGACAAATTTCCAATCTTGAAAAATTTTTATTCTAGTTTCTTTACTCTCAGTTTCTTTACTCTCATCTCCATAGATGCTAAGCACTGCTTAAAAAAAAAAAAGTCACCAAACCATGCTTCTTGGGACTAAAACAAATGTAAGTCTCAGTAATTTCTGTAAAGTTTTCATTATGGCTGAGTAATTCATGTTGTCTTTTCTTGTGTCTACTGAAGCAAGTTCACATTTCCCATGATGGTCATTTAAAATTTTTGCTGCTCTCTTCAACTCCAAACCCCATCTTACCAACTCTTAGTCTTGGCAGATGATCTCACCTCTACTAAAGACTGCAATTCTCTCTACTTCCCTCTTCTTCACTTCATATCTCAATATCTGTTCTATTTGCTGGATAGTTAGACATTGTTCCTCCTGCTTTTCAGTGTAAACCCTGAACATAAACAATCAGATATCATTAAATTACATGATAAAAATCTGTAAACTCCATGATTTATAACTTACCCCCTCTATCTCAGGCTTTAACTCCCTTAAGATCCTTCCCTTCTGGAAGGAGCTAGCTATGGTTTGCTACTCCACTTCCTTTCCATTTCCCATTTTCTTACAGACTGGCTTCTACCCCAGCCTAAAATTCTTAGATTTGAAAGGTGGCAAATGAATTTCACCAGCAAAAAGGAGAATCTCCTCCCCTCTTTCAGCTTAAAATATAGCAGCAATTTCATGATTTAAAAGTCAAGTAGCACAATACAGCCTGTTTCCTCTTTTCATAAGATTCCTCTTCCGAGAATCAACTGTTTTTCCTTTAATAATAATTAGCACTGTACTTACATAGTCATAAGCTTATATAGCTATTTCTTGATTCATTTATTTCAGATTTTACCTACAGTTTCCTGCTCTAGTAGCTGAAACTGCATCTTTAAACGGATATAAGCATTCACTGTTATCACTTTAAGAGTCTCTCTCCTTTCCATTTTCATCACACTATGCATCATCCCAAAAAACACATATACAAATTCATAAAAATGTTAGTTTAGTTTTACAATTTTTCATATGAAGAGTGCTTAAAATATAGACTATTACATACTTGAATTATTTGTCCTAAATACTCACTGTAGATAATTTTAAATAAGTAAAATCAATAATTTTAGATAACTTCAGTACACATTACTCAGGACCTCCCTGGTGGCTCAGAGGGTAAAGCGTCTGCCTACAATGTGGGAGACCTGGGTTCAATCCCTGGGTCGGGAAGATCTCCTGGAGAAGGAAATGGCAACCCACTCCAGTACTCTTGCCTGGAAAATTCCATGGACAGAGGAGCCTGGTAGTCTATAGTCCATGGGGTCGCAAAGAGTCGGACACGATTGAGCGACTTCACTTTCCTTTCCTTTCCTTTCAGTACACTATTAGGAGAAATTCCCTATCAAAACAGACAAGCTATTAAAAAATTTAAATTTTTTTACACTAGTTAAAAACATGCTACTAGTAATACATCTTAGCCTATATCACATGCTTTCCTAGAAGAGTGGCAACTGGCAACAGCTACTAGGTTCAACGTTTATTTTTTAGTTAGTAAATGATCTGCTGCTGCGGCTAAGTCGCTTCAGTCATGTCCGACTCTGTGCAACCCCAGAGACGGCAGCCCACCAGGCTCCCTCATCCCTGGGATTCTCCAGGCAAGAACACTGGAGTGGGTTGCCATTTCCTTCTCCAATGCATGAAAGTGAAAAGTGAAAGGGAAGTTGCTCGGTCGTGTCTGACTCTAGCAACCTGTTAAATATATTTTAAACTGGATAAAAGGAAATAACACTTAAAATATATTGAGAAATATTATTGAGAGGTGATGTAGAATCATTGCTTTCTAAGTACTTAATGAATGCTAACTATCTGGGCCTTATATGAACTATTAAAATGGAAATGAAAAGATAGTTTGATTATAATATTAACATCTGTCACGAAGCCTTCCTTTAAGGTATTCGCATGACTCTCTAGTAGTGCTATGACAGAACTCATTCTCAAGGAGGACTGTGACTAGCAGGGAAATTTAATTCCACTGCCTTAATGTCACTACACTTCTCCTCTGGCTTAGCAGTAAAGAATTTGCCTGCAGCGCAGAAGAAGTGGGTTCGATTCTTGGGTCAGGAAGATCCCCTGGAGAAGGAAATGGCAACTCGTTCCAGTATTCTTGCCTGGAAATTTGGTGGGCCACAGTCCATGGAGTTCCAAAAGGATCGAGCATGATTGAGTGATTCAACAACAATGTCGCTATAAGTACAGAATGTTAGCAGGATCAAGAAAACTAGTACTACATACATCTCTGACTTAAAACATAACCATCATGAATAATATATTTTATACATGTACATGTTTAAATATTCACTATTCTCTGAGCAGTACAATCTACCCTAAAGCAATGTCTTCAGCAACGTGGACTTCAGAAAAGAGTACGTTAGTGCCACTGTCACAGAGGCCTCTCCAATTCACCAGGTGAGTCATACAAAGATTCTAATTTACCTGGCTACCTCATTTTGAATTCCTGGTCTGCTGCAACAGGTAAATTGAGAGAGGGTTAGAGAAAAACAGGAGGCTTACAGTGTGGTCATTATGCTCTGAAAACATGATTTTTATACATGGTGTGTCTCAGTAGCTCAGTCATGTCTGACTCGATGTGACCCCGTGAACTGTAGCCCAACAGGCTCCTCTATCCATGGAATTTTCCAGGCAAGAATACTGGAGTGGGTAGCCTTTCCCTTCTCCAGGTGATTTTTCTGACCCAGGGATCAAACCCAGGTCTACTACACTGTAGGCAGATGCTTTTTACCATCTAAGACACCAGGAAAGCCCTTATATATATATATGATAATAAGTTTCAGTTGTCCCTCATGCTTCCAAGTAGCAAATGTTTTAGAGTATAATGTAAAATCTAATACACTCTTAAGCATGGACTTCTACATCTCTACTCTCTGTCTTCCACATTAGAGTAAAATCAGCTAGAATATGTACTATCATACATTTCAAAAGCTACATGCAGTGGTAGTTAGAAAATACTCAACAGGTTTGCTAGAAATCAGTAACTAGAATGGAAGAAGTGAAAGTGATAATACTACCATTACTGCTGTCTCCAAGAATAATGCCAGATATTAGCCATTACGACGACTAAAGTACTAGGCAAGAAATATTTGTCCCAAATGGTTAAGACTCATCTTCTCAAGAACATACTTGTGCTATGAATAAACACATGGAGAAATCCTTTGTTCTGATTAATTAAAATTAAGATTGGTTTACTCTTCATTAAAAAACACATGATTAGTTGTGTAAATAAGCCACATGCTATTGAAAAGTCCAGCAGGAGAGAAATTAACCAGGGAACCTGATGGAGAGTCAGAAAATATAATCATATGGAAGGGCGCATGCTCAGTATATCTAAAATTATTCCAGGAACCATGAAAAAAAAAAAAGGCATGAAATTCTAATTTTTCTTAGGTGGAAATTATGGCTTAATTTATTTTAGTTCCAGTGTTCTAAATTTGTGCTTTTAAGAGCAGGCTTACTTCAACTGTAAACATGTAGCATTACATGTGAGCTTCCTGATTCAAAGAAACAGGTTTCATTCTCCTTTAATCTGTAGCTTTCTTTACATTATAACTCTGTTGACTTTGTGCTTGAAATCTATGTGGTCCCTTTACACTCCTATCCCTGCATACAACCAAAACCATGTGATTGACTTTTGTGTGCTGTGTGCCTTTAAGTGATGCTCTAAGTTTATATCCAAATAAGAAATTCTACAACAGGTTAAGAATGTGGAGTCCCTGAAGTCATGATTACTAGTTAAAACTTCAAAGTTTTGACAGAACATTTTCACTAAGATTCTGCTCCTCCTTCTGCCTAAAGTTTCGGTCATTTAATAAGAAAGAAAATCTGTGGATACTGATACATGGGATTGTTTCTATTGTGGTTTGACCATCAACCAATTTAGTGTACTTTGAAAATCAACTAATTAATGTCCTGAATTAGCATCCTAACAGACCAGTCTGTTGAGCTATGGTAAGCTTTATATTTAATACATGACAAATTTCTTTGTTCTCATGTAAACAAAACATGGCATATAGAGTTATGGGGAAACCCTGCATCCATTCAATGAGTAGTTTCACTGAAATGCAGATGTTTCCTCTTTCAACACAAACTTGGATTGTGGGATACCTGACCTTGGGGGTAAAATTTTGTCTGTTTACACTTTGTGAAGGCAAAGGTGAGAAGACCCATAGGAGTCCTGAGGTCTTCAAACCAAGTTCCTTTATTTGAATTCTGAAATAGTGTTTCCTAACTTTATTATCGGAGAAGGCAATGGCACCCCACTCCAGTACTCTTGCCTGGAAAATCCCATAGATGGAGGAGCCTGGAAGGCTGCAGTCCATGGGGTGGCTAGCAATCAGACACGACTGAGGGACTTCTCTTTCACTTTTCACTTTCATGCATTGGAGAAGGAAATGGCAACCCACTCCAGTATTCTTGCCTGGAGAATCCCAGGGATAGGGGAGCCTGGTGGGCTGCCGTCTATGGGGTCGCACAGAGTCAGACATGACTGAAGCGACTTAGCAGCAGCAGCAGCAGCAACTTTATTATGCTGTCTTGGTCAAGGATCATTTGATTGGAAGGAACATGATCCACTTAAGTTAGCATAGGCAAAGGGAATTCACTGAAACGATACAGGACTTTTACTCAGAATCTTTGCAAATTCAGAAAAGAATAGCTAAATCCCATGAAAGGTATCTTCCAATTCCTCCTTTCATTCACTTTCCTATTCATTCAGTCAATATTTACTGAGTACCTCCTATCTGCCAGGCATTGTCTTAGGAGCTGAGGACAGAACTGTGAATAAAACAGCTGCAAAGAAAATCACTGCACTCATGAAGCGTACATAATGATACAAAAAGACACAGGAGTGGAAAAGAATGTAAAATATTTGAGGGAAAAACTTCATTGTGTTTGACATGTGGAAAAAGAGGTTAAAAAACTAGACTGAGATAGGTTTTGCAAGTGAGGTTGAAAATTATCATCTTAGGTTATATTTAAGATGCAGTAAAAACCCAGGGGAAAATTTTAAACAGGGTAATGGCATTATCAAGTGAGAGCTCAAGGAAGACCAGAGCTATGAACGGTGGATAGAATGTACTTAAGTTGGGGGTGGGAGAGGAGGAAAGGATGTGAAGACCAATAGCAACAATTGCTACTTTCTCAGTAAGAAGATGTATAGACCTTAACCTCAGCAGTGGGTAGAAAAAATAGAATGGAGGAAATAAATTAGGTGAGGACAGTTACCCTAAGTAGAACGGACATGCCTCTCACTGAATATAAAAAACTTTAAAAGTTATCAAGCGTGACTGACCATGCCATGAAGTAAGACAATGAGCACTGTGTGTAGCAGAGGGCAGAGGGTTAGAGAGGATAGGGAATGACTCTTGACCTTTAAGACACTTAGTTTGAGATGTCACTATACTTTGAGTATAGATATCCTGGCAACATAGCTTCTGGAGTCCAGAAATATACATTTGGGAATCACCGCAATGGGTTCAAAAGTAGAAATATGAAGTACTTCAAAGGAATGGATTGCAGGGGTAGGGGGTGGTGGAAGGACTGACTGAAAGATGACTGTGTTTAAGGTTTGAGAAAAAGGGGTGATAAATTCTTTGACGGGGAGTTAAGAGCATTAAAAAATTAATGCATTCTTGTACATTACCTGAGGAAAAAGGATGAAGCAGGAGGAAGTAGGGGTTAGGGGATTACTTATACAATCATATATAGAGTTGAAATATGACAAAAGAGGGGCAAGATGTTTTTATTTTTATTTTTTAATATTTTTATTGATTTATTTGGCTAGTTGTGGTATGTGGGATTTTGTTTCCAGACCAGGAATGGAACCTGTGCCCCCTGCATTGAAATGCATGGAATCTTAACCACTGGACCACCAGGGAAATCCCAAGATGAATGTTTTTAATTTATATAAGCTGTTAACGTTACTGAGCCACATGCATTTCCCTCCTTCAGCATATGATATATATATATCCTTCAGGGATATGATATAAGGTATTATAATTTATCTTACTCTGTAGTACCCACTGGGCCAGTTTTGATTACATAGAGATTTCTAGGTAGGGTTCACCATTTTGAATACAAGGCATTAAACCTAAAATAAAGAAAGAGTATCCGAGCAAAAGGTTTTCATCATTATTCTTCAAGCTTTAATTATCTTTTTTCAACACTATCTGAGACTAGCTATTTTTACTCAGAGATTTTCTAGCCAAAGATGTTCTAATTACCTTGCCTTGAATAGACTCTCCTCACCCCTATTTATATAGTGCTTTGAACATTTACAATTTCCCAGTAGTTCTTAAAAGATGGTATAATACTATAGCACTCCGATTTAATTAAACACAAATGTGCTCTTTTTTCATTCCTAACAAAATGAACACAACTAAACAGGGCTTGCATGCTACACAGAAGAAATAAAACAGGCACTGTTTGTATATCAGTCACAGTTCTTTAGATTCATATAACGTGCTTAATAACATTATTTCTAGGGTGAGAAGAAAGTATATCTTCATATAAAAATATGTGACATTTGTTCAGAAAGGACAATCATTTCCTTGAGAAATACTCAGACTAGATTTTTCTCACAGACACATTCCTATGAACAACTTTTCTAAGCAATGAAGCTGTAACAATTTCTCTAGCCCTCCCAGGAGAGAACATCTCCCTCAAATAGACAGTTGGGTCAAATACACAATTGCAAATGACATGCCAATTCATCATATGTCATCGGATCTTAACCACTTTTTATCTGGTTATGGTACCATTTAGCTAAAAAGCAATCAAGATTCTTCCGAGAACATTGGAGAAAAGATGAAAAACTATATTAAGAAAATAACCTTGAGATTCAATAGCAAAGTAAAGGGCATAATTGTATTGATTCAGAGAAAAAGCAAAGGACTGTGAAACAAAAGTATATAAAAGATTTACTAAATATATAGATGGAGAAACAGTGGAAACAGTGATGGACTTTATTTTTGGGGGCTCCAAGTCACTGCAGATGGTGACTGCAGCCATGAAATTAAAAGACACTTGCTCCTTGGGAGGAAAGTTATGACCAACCTAGATAACATATTCAAAAGCAGAGACATTATTTTGTCAACAAAGGTCTGTCTACTGAAAGCTATGCTTTTTCCAGTAGTCATGTGTAGATGTGAGAGTTAGACTATAAAGAAAGCTGAGCGCTGAAGAATTGATAATTTTGAACTGTGGAGTTCGAGAAGACTCTTGAGAGTCCCTTGGATTGCAAGGAAATCCAACCAGTCTATCCTAAGGGAAATTAGTCAGGAATATTCATTGGAAGGACTGATGTTGACGCTGAAACTCATTACTTTGGCCACCTGATGCGAAGAACTGAGTCATTGGAAACTTGAGTCATGCTGGTAAAGACTGAAGGCCAGAGGAGAAGGGGACGCAGAGGATGAGATGTTTGGATGGCATCAACAACTAAATGGACATGAGTTTGAGTAAATTCCGGGAGTTGGTGATGGACAGGGGGGCCTGGCATGCTGCAGTCTATGGGGTCGCAAAGAGTCAGACATGACTGAGTGACTGAACTGAACTGAAATATATTTCAAGGCACATTGAAAGCCCTGCAGAAAACTGTAAAAACCCACATTAAAAATATTTTCTGCCAGGGTGGTGAAATTTAGGGAAAAAAATAATAGTTAGGGGGTCCTGGGCCTTGTTTTATAGGAACATATAGCTGGTGTGGTGTGGGGAAGAAATGGGCTCCTCTTCCAACAGAGTGGAAAATGGTAGAGTCCTTATTGTCACTAGCACAAATGTATATAATGAATCAGGAAAAAGAAATGTTATTTATTCAAGATGTCATAATATTCATAAAAATTTTAATGTACTTACAACTTTTAAATTCTTTTGAAATGCAGATACAACATACTATTTCATAAGCAGTGAAAATTCATTCAACATAGAGCATGCCTTTACTGGCATCACTATGTTGTAAAGAATATAGATATTGAATATATAAAGTGTGGCTTCTGCCTTTAAAGAATTTCTAACTACATGAGCAATGGCTCTATTTGGTGAGTACAAAATGTGGTATATTAAAGATATTTAATAGTAGAACAAAATTCAGAGACACCATTTTATCTACCATTAGGTTATAGTGTTTCCTCATCTGATCCCATTTGAACCCACTCACTGGACTATGGATCATCAAGGCTACTGCAACTCTTGCATATTTTTCCCCCATGTGCTTTTTAGTTTGTTCTCTTTTTACTATCACCACCCCGACAAGAATGCACTAGGAGAGCAAATCAGTTTTGGTTTGGCTTTTGGTTTTCTTTTCTTCTTTGTTTCAGCTTCTTGATTCTAGCTATAGTAAAAAGAAGTTGCTGCATAGAAGTTTTGAAACTACAAATAACATTAAAGTAAGAGATGAAAATAACCTATCAGTATCAATTACCTACTACAGTTGACCCCTAAAAACAGATAATAAAAATTGGTAGAAAAGAATGCTAGAAGGTACTCATAACTTTTGTGTTTATAGATTAATATTTCCCATGGTGTGCCTTTTGTTTGGGGCTTCCCTGGTGGCTCAGTAATAAAGAATCTGCCTGCCAATGCAGGAGACGCGAGTTTGATCCCTGGGTCAGGAAGATACCCTGGAGAAGGAAACAGCAACCCACTCCAGTATTCTTGCCTGGGAAAGAGGAGCCTGGCAAGCTATAGTTCATAGCGTCACAAAAGTCAGACATGACTTAGCAACTAAACAACGCCTTTTGTTTAAGTATGTGAATTCAGCATATCTTTAGTAATACAATGGAAGCACCAGTATAACATGGCAACACTATTATCAACAAACATAATTCTGACCACTGTATTTTTAAACTTTTTATCAAAGCAATGAATGTAGATGATTTTAAAATAGTGCCCTTAGGATAAAGTGAAAATCTGCAGTGTTTTGTCCCATTTTATTCTCCTGAGGAAATCATTTTCAATTATTTGAGCTAGTTCTTCCTATATTTACATACACATATCTAAACAGCATGTGCACCCCTCAACCAACCCCACGGCTTGTAACAGGTTTTAGTGAGCGATGTGATACGCACATGGCACTGAGACGGACCACGTAGCTGGCCGGTTCTTCAGGAGACTTTTATTTGGAAAGGTCAGTTTCCCCAGAGAGGAATCCTTCAATTTCCTCACTGTGTAAGTCTAGTTGCTAATATTCTGTCTGGCATTTTAGCTGCTTATATTAATTACAGGAACTTTTCTATGTACCTCATTTATTAAAAGTTCACTGTATGAGGAAATTTATTTGAAATTACATTTCAATAATTATGAAGAGCAGCAAGTTTTGAGGCACATTTTTACCAACATAATTTTCTACTTATAATTTTCAGTTTCTGTACATGAAACACATCTTTATATCAATTAATAGTATTCAAAGGTAATCAGTGTTCCAGTGAAACAGCAGAATTTTAGATTAAGAAAAATATAATATTTTCTAAACTGCTCCATTATTGCTCAAAATTAAGAAAAAATTAATAGATATTCTAAGAATTCCAAATGGTATGCTCCTCAAAAGGGAGCATATATAATAAATATTTTTATATCGATGTGTTTTTTCCACTGTTGAAAATCTTCCTGGAAATCAGAGCAACCACGTGTTTTACTAAGCAAATTTTTTATAGAAGTCCCAAGTCTTGATTAACACTGAGTTTTTTCACTGGGATTCAGAGCCATTGTACCTTCTAGCTCCTTCTCAACCAGAGACTGTACTTTGCCAAGAAACAAAACTATGGATAGTAATACCTGTTATGGTGAAGGTTATGGTGATCATTAAATGACAATGCATGTAAGCTACCTGTCCCACAGGGCCTTCACGCACCTTAGTTTCTCTCCTTCCTCTTTAAGTGCACTTACCGCACCTCACTTTCATAACACTTACTACATTGTGAAGATTGTCTATCAGTTCCTTTCTCTATGAATGTTTGCATATTAGGAACTCCATATTCCTGGGCATTTAATAAGGGCTCAAATGAGTCAGCCACAGAAGCAGAACCCACTAATACCTAAACTGAATGGTACATAAGCATCAGGAAGTAATAGTAAACTGAACACTGTTCCACTTATAAGGAAACTTACCACAAGCTATTTACACTGGGTAAATCACTTAACCTCTCTGGACATCATTTTCTCACTTGTAAAATAAGAGGTTTGGAATAAAAGATCCCAAAACTTCCTTCCAGCTACAACAATTTTATAATTAAATGACTGTAACTCTAAACAGTATAGAAGTTATAAGGGTCTAAAATTTTGTATTAAAAATATAAACTTTAAAAAAGTTCTAAGACTAGAGATTTAAAAGACAGAGAAAGCCAAGAAACTGACAAGTAACACGTTTCAGGTTTTATTTTCCAACACTAAACAAAACTGTCACTGCTGCCCGCTACTGCTACGAGCAGCTACCATTTACTGAGTCTCAATATGTGCCAGGCACTGTGTTAAACTCTTTATGTAAATGTTATCATTTCATCTTCATAGGAATTAGATGAAGTAATTACTGTTGTTAGAGCCAAGGACCGGAGAAGGCAGTGGCACCCCACTCCAGTACTCTTGCCTGGAAACTCCCATGGACGGAGGAGCCTGGTGGGCTGCAGTCCATGGAGTCACTAAGAGTCGGGCACGACTGAGCGACTTTCACTTTCACTTTTCACTCTCATGCATTGGAGAAGGAAATGGCAACCCACTCCAGTGTTCTTGCCTGGAGAATCCCAGGGATGGAGGAACCTGATAGGCTGCCGTCTACGGGGTTGCACAGAGTTGGACACGACGGAAGCAACTTAGCAGCCGCAGCAGCAGAGCCAAGGACACTAAGACTCAGAGTGGTAGCCCAAAGTCACGTCCACTGGAGCTGGAACTCTCAAGCCAAAGTATGTTTGATGCCAAAACCCACAAAAGAATACACGTATCTCGGTACCTATAAGCTTTCTAATGCTATGTAAGAGAAAATAATCTCACCATTTATAATTATGTAAGTACTGATCATAAGGAAGGCTGAGCCCCAAAGAATTGATGTTTTCAAACTATGGTGTTGGAGAGGACTCTGGAGAGTCCCTTGGACAGCAAGGAGATCAAACCAGGCAATTCTAAAGGAAATCAACCCTGAATATTCACTGGAAGATCTGATGCTGAAGCTCTAATACTTTGGCCACCTGATACGAAGAGCGGACTCACTGCAAAAGGCCTNACCCACTCCAGTGTTCTTGCCTGGAGAATCCCAGGGATGGAGGAACCTGATAGGCTGCCGTCTACGGGGTCGCACAGAGTCAGACACGACGGAAGCGACTTAGCAGCCGCAGCAGCAGAGCCAAGGACACTAAGACTCAGAGTGGTAGCCCAAAGTCACGTCAACTGGAGCTGGAACTCTCAAGCCAAAGTATGTTTGATGCCAAAACCCACAAAAGAATACACATATCTCAGTACCTATAAGCTTTCTAATGCTATGTAAGAGAAAATAATCTCACCATTTATAATTATGTAAGTACTGACCATAAGGAAGGCTGAGCCCCAAAGAATTGATGTTTTCAAACTATGGTGTTGGAGAGGACTCTGGGGAGTCCCTTGGACAGCAAGGAGATCAAACCAGGCAATTCTAAAGGAAATCAACCCTGAATATTCACTGCAAGATCTGATGCTGAAGCTCTAATACTTTGGCCACCTGATACGAAGAGCGGACTCACTGCAAAAGGCCTTGTTGCTGGGAAAGGCTGAGGGCAAGAGGAGAAGAGGGTGCATGGCATCATTGACTCAAAAGACATGAGTTTGAGCAAACTCACAGGAGACAGTGAAGGACAGGGAAGCCTGGTGTTCTGCAGTTGATGGGGTTGCAAAGAGCTGGACCTGAATTTAGCGATTAAACAACAACAGACCTCATACAAATAACTAACAAAGCAATCACTCACATGTTACTCTTTCTTATACTAATACATACCTCTGGCTGCTGCTGCTGCTAAGTCACATCAGTCGTGTCCAACTCTGTGTGACCCCAAAAACGGCAGCCTACCAGGCTCCAGTCCCTGGGATTCTCCAGGCAAGCATACTGGAGTGGGTTGCCATTTCCTTCTCCAGTGCAGGATAGTGAAAAGTGAAAGTGAAGTCGCTCATTCGTGTCCGACTCTTCATGATCCCATGGGGTACTGGTGTGGGTTGCCACTGCCTTCTCCGAATACATACCTCTAGCATCCCTGAATGTTCTAAGTCATACCAACTGCGTACACTAATTCTAAAACCTTTGATGATTATAATTATTATAGTATGCCATTCCTTTTTAATGTTGATTCCCATAAAAATATAACCAGGTGTTTTAAACTTGAGTTTCTATGTGCTGTAAGATTTCATCAAGAATATATGAACTACATTCTAATCTAAGCCATTTCCTGGATCATAATATGGTATATGTGATAACTGATCTTGCATAAAGGAACTCATTTTTCCCAGTTCTATTGTTCGTGTTGTATTGTGATATTTTGTCCTTTCATAAGATTGAAAGAAAAACAACTCTGAGTGAATAATTACTACTTATTAATGTGTAGAAAACACTTTCCATTTATGAATTCCTAATACTGCCCAAAAGGAATTCAGAATATAAAGAAACACTCTTGTTGCAATAAAAATCTATAGCACATCATCAACTCATATCGACTTAGAGATTGTTCCTCTGGAAAGAGAGACTTCTTGAAGTGATAAAATATACAGACATCAATTAAAAACATTATATCAAATTTATTTCATGGTCTGGGATTAGATAATAGAGATCAAAGAGCCAATTCTTAGCCTGTATGAGGAGAAAGCAATGCTAAATAGTCACAATTAAAATTTTGTTTCTGTTAAAATGCTTATTCCTCACATCCATAGGATCAATTAATCTTGATCTACTGATCAGAT